>LPNX010831278.1:715085-760085 GCA_001517045.1 Pseudotsuga menziesii | reverse complement strand
AAGTAGAATTAACAACTCTTTGTACTGGAGTTGGGTAACATACATATGAAATCACGAGATGGGGATTATGACAACTATTGATCTAAAGATGTAATGACTAGTGACTAGTAGCGGGTGGTTAGCATGTTATTCTTCATTATTTATAATGGTTAAATAATGGTGTTAGGAGAGGCAACCATGTGGTAATCATAATGTAGTACATTCTTAATGGTAGCAAGGATATGATGTCGTTTGGTATAGTCTAGGTTAGTTGACAAGCTTATAAAGATTAGATCCACATTCTATATGATTATTAGGATATGGGTATTCATGATGGTATGTCATTATTGTTGTATGGTATTTAATTATGTGTTCTTCTTATAATAGCATCCGATTTTTTCCAGATTCATATGTTAAATAACTATGATAGAAAAATGTAGTTTCACATGATTTTATGTTTCTTATCATGAAATATGTTCATATAATAATTTAACAATGTTGTGCTAATATGGTTTCACATGCTCACTGTTAGATATTTCATGATGATTTCATAGTTAAATATGTTTATGATGATTTTATAACCTTCTGATAGCATGTAACATTATGAAATTGTTTACTATTTATTATGTTATGATGGAAATGATGGTGATGGCATCACTAGTACATAATGAGAGATAAGTGACTAGGCGACCAAAAATTTAGTCACAATGGTTTTTTCAAGGGAGAAATGACCAAACTTAAGAAATTTTAAGTGAGCTAACTAAAAATTACCAAGATAAATGACCAATTTAATCATGGGATAAGATTTAAACTAAAAATGACCATGTAACAATTGGTCATATATTTGGTCATTTTTAGTTGTTCCACCCTGACAATGGAAAATTACAATTTTGACAATAAATTTGTACAATTTACTAAATTTTAACACTGTATATAGATTCAGAGACCCCTTCACTGCAGTGTTAAAATTTAGTATATTGTATACCCCCTCATGGATTCAGAGGGGGTATTTCCTCATTGTTTCATCGACTATTATATTAAGCATTGTTTTCATAGTGTATCCTTTGTTATTCTCATCACTATAGAGATCCTCGAGACCCTTTAATAATATATGTTGGGTCTCAGCTATATCGACATATTTCTAAAGTGTTGAAAAATGACATTAGATGAGAACGTAGTGAATTTTTTTGTAAAATCATTTTGTCTGCACAATCATGTCTAGGGAGATATGCTTATCACATAAGTATCGTTTCTCCATTTACACTTTTGTATAACCCTTTCAATAATTTTACGAAGTTGTGTCTTTTACATCGTCATGATAGTCAAGTTAGTGTTGTGTCTAGGATATTTATCATTTCTAGTTAAAATCATCATCATGTATTGAATTTTATACCTTGTGTTCAATTTATCAAACTTATTATGCTCATATTTTATTTGGCCAAAATTGTCATCGTTTGACCCTTTCGACACTCAGTCGAAGTTTGGGTAAGTAAGAGTCCTTTTCATCTCATTAGTTGAAATATGCATATTTTGTGCCTCCCAATTATTTTTTCGATCTTGTATTTAATAGATTTAACACTCTTATAAATCCTCGGAGAACCCAAAGTTCAAAAAATTGATAATTGTAAGCTGTATTTTTAAAAATTGTGATCAAATTTCTTCAAAACTGTGCCAAAAAATCTACCTATTCCAACCCAAATTGTAGAATTTTTAGAGTACATGTTTTACCACACATAAAAATCAACAAATATGATAATAAAAAACAACATAAAAAATAAATTAAAAAAAACAAAATTTTAATACCTACTTAAAAAAAGCATATAAAATAAACATAAAACTAATAAAACAAATCCTATAAGAAATAAAACAAAACATAATGAAATACGTTTGGCCATTTAAACATGGACCTCAACCATTTGGTTCATTTGAACCCTCGACCTTGAATGTGCATAGAATTAGAGAAATGAGAAAGCTAGATAGGGACTCTTGACACCGATTTCCCGAGGACATGACACAGTCCACCTGCAAAGCCTAGACAGAGGCACTATGGCCCAACACCGCCATTGATTTTTTTCTCCTCAAGTTCAAAGACATGTTCTTCAATGTCAGCCATGGATGATTGGGGAAAACCAACTAGAGAAAAATCGTCGATGCTGTTAATGGTGGGGAAAACCCACTAGGAACAAAATCCTCCATTTTTGTAAAATTCTATAAAAAAATTAGTTTCTATGATTCTAATGGTTTCCTCACATTGACACTGCATAAATAAAATTTTAATGGTGTAAAATAAAAATCTAAAAGAGAAAATGGATACATAACATTATATTAAGGAATAACAAATAAAATCCAATCAATTAGAATTAACTATTCATCTTTCCCATCCACTTATTTTTTGTTAGAAACTATTGCTCCATTTTTTTTAGTTTTTTCAAGGTCACATGTCCCTAGCTCCCACAACACCTGCGCATTAAGTAACACAAGATATATATATTAAAACCAAAACATATAATGTTACTAAAACATGTTTATAGTATAATATTGTAAAAAAAAACCATTACAGAACATGGTGAGTACCAGACAAAAGATTTGGAAACCCATCGTTTCCGAAGCAACATAACCATGGAGGGGAATGATACCAGACATAAAACCCTTATCATGCATCAATCAATGGAGGAGTTGGTTTTGATTATTGCACTACATGATAGAGAGGTTGATGCCACTAATTGAACCCCAATCCTAGTTCTGTGGCAATGGATTTAGACAAGGTGAAAATCATTCAGGTGAGCTCTATCACACAACTTATGTTTCAAGTGAAGTTAAAGAAAAAAGTCAGATCAGGAGGGTTCAAGTCCCTAGAACTGATTCCAACAATTTTTTTAGGTGTAAACTAGAATGGTTTTATAACACACTTTCTTAAATCATGTTGGTAAGGAAACATTCTCTTCTCTTGTCGGGTCGGACTTCCCCACTGGATCCATTAATAGATCCAAAAAATAGAATTTACATACAACCACTCAATCCCATTCTACTTATAACATTATAGATTCAAGGAATCTGAAGCCACTAATAACATTATAGGATCAATCGCTCAATCCCCAACAACCATTGTGGTGGAACTAGAATAAGTCCTAGGACAAAACTCCTTATGGACATTCATATGTGCTTTAAGGCTAATCAAAGGCCATGGATTGGATGGGGCCTGGTAAAACAAAAAAATTTAGAGTAGTGGAACATATGATCTAAGGGTTGTTACCTATGATTTGAGTACCCATTGCAATAGAAATGGACAACTCAATGGGAAGTGTTGATGCCAGCCATGAATATTGAGTCATTGAATGGGTATCGAGGACCCATGTGACCAATGGCTATAATGATAACTTCGAGGAACCTCTCGGTTGGAGCTGGTCCAAAATTATTTCCAATTAGATGCCCCCTAGTTAAGGAAAGCAACACCTCATGGCCAGAGTTCGATGCAGGGAAACATAAGGGACTCTTTAAGGAGGATCCAAAAGATTTGCAACAAACTGCAGCATAGTTGGAAAGAAATGGGATGAACAAGGATACTACACAACCCTTGTGAATTGAATTTGTATAGGAATGAAAGTCCCAAGGTCTAATATTGGAAAAGATAGTGATTCCACCACATCAGAGGCAATCCATATTTTGTTCATAAAATTACAAAATTTGGGGATATTTTTATTTAACACCTCATAGAACACTTCAAATGCTATTGAATATATGCTTTGTTTTATTCCCTAGTTAATTATGATTGATATGTTGAAAACCCTATATTTATTGAAAATATTGATTAATGATTTTTTTATCTTGGCAATCTATGAATTCAAACCTAAAGGCTACTTAAAATTAATTGATGCATAGGCACTCTAACTTGATTATCCTTTTCTTGACTTATTATGATTGATGGTACCTCATTGCTTCTATGAAAACCTTGATTCATCATCAATGGGCTGTTTTTTCTTTTTAAAATATGTAATTTGTTTGAGTCTGAAACAACAAACCCTAGGTTTGCCCTAGTTTTGACCTTATTCTGACAATTTTATCAAAGGGTAAACATCATTGTTTCATTAGTGATGGATCCTTGGTCCATAATACACTATATTGTCTCCAATATAGTAGTAATTATTGAGTATAATAAATCTTGTATGTTCCTAGTCTATCATCCTAAAGAAAATAAACGTCAATCCCCCACACCCATATCAAAACGTCATGTTTGGCATTAATATGTTTGATGTTTAATATCATTAATTCCCTTTCTTAATAAACATTCATCGGCAATGTAGTTTGACCTTTTAGATAATTCATCTTTTACCCTATTTCTCTTATAGAAATCCCCTCTAAGGTTTCACTAGAAAAAACATGTGGAAAGTAAATGTTGTGGTGAAAATAACATTGATTCCAAGTTATCATCAAGCTAAAACCATTATAAACCCTACATCTAATATATTAAAATTAGAATATATAATATTGTTGCATAATAATATATAAATATTGCAATATAATATGTAATATTTTTAATATATATATAAATATTATAACTAAATATTATATTATATGTAATATATCTTATACTAAAAATAAAAATGAAAGACTAAACTAAACAAAAATAATGAAAGTCGAAAGGGATGGACAGGGATGGACATGAGAGGCCAAAAGATGGAAGGGATCTACGAGGAAGGACAATAGGGGCCACTCAAGTTTTGCAATGTTACAGGATATGGGATCTTGATTGTTTTTTATTGTTCCTAGAACAAATGTCTCACACATCTTTGCATATTCTATGCAATTGTTTTCTGCTCTCAAGGCGTGAGGATTCATGTAAGTATTTATTCTGTTTTAATTGTTTTATATTTTTTTGTTTCATTTTATTTAGCTTCAATTAAGTTTATCTATGGGTAGGGTCAAACCCATTCAATGGTGAAATCTAGAGAAATTGGCAATCTTATATTTTAATACTGCAAATTCAATGGTTATATTCTATTGGGAGCTATTAATTAATCCATCGATGGCCGCTGAAATTTTGAAAATGAGACTCCGCCCAGATTTGTAACCGTTGAAACTCTAAAGAGTCGCAACACTGCCACACTGCCACATCGCCTTATTTGAAGATGCAGCGATTGCATTTTTTGTGTTTATTAAATCATGTAAAACCATTTTGACTCTGCCAGCAAGCACATATCATTTTCTAAAAATACAACAGATTTTTTATGTCAGACTATAACACTGTAACAGAGCAGTCAGAGATAATTTTTAAATTAGGAACGGTCAATTAGCAGTTAATGACTGACTAAGTTTTTTTTGTAAATAAAACTTGTATTACTTTACAGAATCAAAATTACAGAGCAGATATTCATCTAGAATAGTCCCAAAACTGGGGTGTCCTTGACCCAATCCGGCTTGACCCTATCCGGATTCAGACTTGGTCTATTTTGCAAAAAATATACAGAAGTTTTCCATGTCTTACAGTCACCCCTATTACATTCAGTTTTATCATAATTCTTATCAAAATTACATAGCTTTCCCTCCCTTATCAAAACAAAATTGCTATAATGCCTATAAACTCGTAAATCCCCATGGGCTATACATTTACCACTGCTCCTACTATAACGACTACCTAAGCAATTGCTAGCATAAAATAAATCCTGAAAATATTCAAACATAAAAGAATATCATATCCGACCAGGAGGAGATGGTCCCCAATGGGGCGCCACAGACAGGAAGGATGCCGCAATGGCCTGCTGGGGCACTACCGAGTTCGGGAAGCCCACTGGAATTCCTGATTCCGCTGGACCGCTTCTGTTGTCCCTTGCCCGAGGCCAAGCATACTCCAGAGCTGATCGATCAACCGAATGAAAAGAAAATCCCAACTTGGCCGCAAGGATGTCATTTTTCTGGTGCATAGTGTGGCACTCGCTATTGTGCTCTTTCTAGAAAGGCACTGGTTCCGCATCCCCTTCTCCCTTAGCTTCCTGCATCACTGTAGAATGACCCACCATGCACATAGTCACCCAATAAGTCATCAACATACGGTCATAGGCAGAGGTGTGTCCTGCAATGTTTCCTGGATCCAGGACCCAATCCACCACCTCCGCATGCTGACGTTCTCGTGGCATGCTTTTCACCTCATCCCATAATTCTTAGACCACCCTTTCCACTTCTCTATGAATTCTGAGTGGAACATGCTCTTTGAAGTGTTTGGCCTCCTCTTGAGCCTAGAGCTGAGCCCTAGTGGTTTGACGGGTCCGACACATAATTGCTTTCCATTTTTCAATAGGATGGATAGACACATCTTTGGGGAAAACATCCCTCTTGAACTGAAATTTGGGGGACATAATCTAGAGCTGCTGGTGGAAGGAGAGTGACAGCAAGTGGCACTGGGAGGTACCCACAGAGGCAAACACCATGGAGAAAACCGAGATGGAAATAGGAATCAGGAGCTTGAACCCTTTGCTTCGGTACCCAGTGGTGGGAGGCCCAACCTTCGCAGAATAAGAAAGAGGGGCACACATGGGAGCGCTCCCATCCCTGAACTAAGCATGCGTCAGGCATATGATGAGAACGACAACCCTCATACTAGAGTCTGCACTATCCCGCCTGTGGTAATTAAGAACCCAGTCCTACTGATGATCCTGTCGCATATTTCCTATCTTATCAGTCTCGACGGTATGAACCAAAATGATGGTGCAGTACAACCACCAATACCAGTGAGCATATAAATCAGAGCGTCCACACAAAATTAGGTTGGCCTCGTGTAGGCATGCTCAAACCTCCTATCCCCACCTGTCCTACCTTCTTCTGAACAAGCCATCTGTGCCTCCCTGTTCGCATCCCTTGAGGCCGGATGTCGACAATGTTGGACCCACTCCTCTCTAAAATCCTCCAGCCTATCACATCGGAATCCCGATATGCCTTCCATGCCAACGTTTTCCAACAGGTTGGCAGCATTGTTGGCCTCTCATCTGACATGGTAGAAGGAAATCGCTAGGTAGGATTGAAGGAGACTGCGAAGGTGGTCCAACCAGTAAGCTAGGTGCCAGCTGGGAGAAACATTTTTAGACATTTTCCCATTCATCATTCGTTTGGCCATCTAGATGAGGATGTTGGAGTCACCTTCAATGATCAGAGGAAAATTCCCACTCTTGATCAACACCTCGATACGACGAATTATTCCTTCCAATTCAACAAAGTTATTTGTATCCATCCCTATTGATCCTAGGAAAACCATCGTAATCCTGCCATCGTGGTTGTGGCAAAGACCCCCAAATCCGGCCAGGCCTAGGTTGCCCCTGGATGCGCCATCAAAATTCAGCTTGAAGACTTGGGGGGGAGGGATAGACCAGATGATCGAGTTGGAAGGTTGACATATCTTATCTCATTGTCGCAGACCTTCCATCATGGTTCTATCAAGACCCCAATTTGCAACAATCTGAGATTCTTTGCGAGGGATAATATTGTCCTGATCGTGCCACTGCATGCATCAGATGGAAGATAATAGGTTGTCCTTCACCATTTTCCACACCGTCTCCACATATTTACGTTGGTCCTTGAAAATCCTGGCATTCCGTTCCTTCCATAATCACAACATAGCCATATCTGGGAAGGCGTCCCAGATTGTTCTGATGATAGGGTTCTTGTAATCTTTTGGATGCCATTCATGAAAATTTTGATACGGTTGGCCTTGCTTTCTGTCACTTCTATGAAATCCCAACTCTCCTTTGTCCCACACTGTGGCTGCATAAGTGCAGCTATCCAGAAGATGGCTCATGGATTCCTCCTCTCGATAGCACAAGAAACATTGAGAGGGTCCTTGCACCCCTCACTTTCTTAAGTTTTCACTGGTGAGGATCCTCCCTCGGACAACCAACCACACAAATAGGGCACCCTTGGGCTAGAGGTTGAATCCCCAAATTTTCTTCCAAATGTCATCCTCCGTGTGCGACGAGTGATCCTGATGTTATAGGCCTCCTTAATGCTAAAGGATCCTCTAGTAGCGTATCCCCATCTTAAGACATCTGGACCATCCTTAGCCTTGATGAAGCGTTTGCTCATTTCTTCCTGAAAGGCCTCCCAATCCGCCTCACTAGTGAGCTTAGGTTTCTCCTGAAAATCCCAATGGTGTTGCTCCATATGAGCTCCAATCACCAAAGATTGATTCACCTGGATCTTTCCCCCCTCAATCGCATGATCCTTAATGTGCAACCATCTCAGATCACAGCCAAGGATGGGAAGCTGGTTCCAGGAATCCTCCCAAAAATTTTCCTTGCTACTGTCCCTGATCTCCCAAAAACTATGCTCCTGGACAATATTCTTACCTGCCAAAGCTTTCAACCATATGGGAGAACCGCTTGGGGACTCCTTGAATCTAATATGATGCTATATATGCTTGTCTCGAGCATATTTAATGTGCCAGAGTTTGGCCTAGGGCTCCAAGGTGTGATTTACCCATCGCCACCATACTTTGGCTCCTTGGATCTCCGACATCACTTCAGGATTTATGAGGCCTAAACCTCCCTACTCCTTTGGCCTACAAACATCCTCCGCACATAATAGAGAGAATTTAGCTTTCTTCTCGCTCGCCCCCCACAAAAAATTGCATTGTTATCTTCGAATTTCCTTAAGGATAGACTTGGGGGTGGCCAATATCGAGAAGAGGTAAGTCAACATAGCCTGCATAATTGATTTGACCAAGATCAATCTACTAGGGAAATTTAAGGGACGCAACACCCAGCTTGAAAATTTTTGTTTTAATCTATCCAATAGCTCCTTCCAGGACTCCTTTTGCAGCCTTCCCAACCCTAGGGGAATCCCAAGGTATTTGGACAGAAAAGCACCTCGCGAAAACCCCAATATCTGTAAGATGTTCCTCTGAGTGGCCGGAGAAGTGTTAACAAAGAAGACCTGAGACTTTTTCGGGTTGACTGCTAAGCCTGAGCCCCTTGCGAAGAGATCCAGGTTATTTTTCAAACTGATCGCTTCTTGGACTGAAGGTGCCCCATAAGCATAGTGTCATCAACAAATTTTTGGTGTGTCTGAGGTGGCGCCCTCTCATGAGCCTTTACTCCCATTATTTCCCCCCAGCTAGCCTGGGCTGTGATGAGATGACTCAGACCCTTAGCCATAAGAATGAAGAGGAATGGAGACAGAGGGTCACCTTGTCTAATATTATGAGAGGGATGGAAAGTGTTAGTTGGGGATCCATTAAGGAGGATGTTGAAGAAGGGTGTTGTGACAAAACCCATGACCCACTCCACCCAACCTTGAGAGAAACCATAGGCCTCCAGCATCTTCTCCATGAATTTCCAATTTATTTTATCATATGCCTTTTCTATGTCAAGCTTGATCATCATACCTGGACCCCTTGTGATTCTGAGTGAGTGCAGCAGCTTGTGGACTAGAATAATCCCATCCAAGATCTATCTTCCCTCCACAAAACCGATTGATCTGGGATAATAAGCTTCAGGAGAAGGGGTTTGGGCCGATTTGCAATGACCTTGGATATAATTTTGTAAATGAAATTGCATAATGCTATCAGTCTGAATTTATCTGGAGTGTCCTCCCTTCCCTCTTTGGGAATTAGAGTGAGGAAGGTGGAGTTGAAGGCTTTAAGGACTCCCCTCTTGTTCCTGGATTCCTCCACAATAGCCAACACATCCTCCTTGACAAGGTCCCAAAAGTGGTGAAAGAAGTTGGTTGTGAAGCCATCAGGTCTAGGGGCTTTTCCTAGACCCATTTGGTTGACAAATTCCTCCACCTCCTGCATCCCTATTGGATTGGTCAGCATTTCATTGTTTTCAACAGTGACTGCCATGGGAACTAAGCTGGTGATTCGCTCAATATCTTGACTTATAACCCCACCATATTCACTGAGAATCTCAGATAAGTGTTGTGTGAGTTCAGCTTCAATCTCCCGTTTGGTTTCCACCCTGCTACCATCCCTTTTCTTAATTTTATGGATTCCGGAACTGTTCCTATTTTGGATCACTGAGTTATGAAATAATTTGGTATTTCTTTCTCCCTCCTGTAGCCATTTAACCCTTGCCTTCTATTACCAGTATATTCCCTCCTTCCTTTCCCTATCCTCAAGCTGACGCATTAAGTCCTTTTCTTTGACTTTCATGCCCTCATCCCAACCTACTTCCACACCTTGTTTATTAATGAGGTCCAAGTCATTTAGCAGATTTTTTTTGTCCTCAAAGATGTTTCCAAATTCCTCCGTATTCCACATGTGGATTTTGGCCTTCAGAGCCTTGAGTTTCTGCTGAAAGCGATACATAACAATCCCTCGAGGGGAACCAGCTCCTGCCACCATTGACTAACAAGGTCCTTGAAGTCTCTGTGTTCCATCTAGAAGTGTTCAAATCAAAAATGTTTTTCCATAAGAGAGCAAGACCAATCCCAAGAAAGGCTGATGGGCCAGTGGTCCGAACCAGTTGTTGGGAGAACGTCAGCCATAATCTCCCCCATGCTGTTCATGATATTTTCAGACACCAGGAAGTGATCCAGGCATGAGGCCACCAGATGCTCCCCCCCTCTCTTATTGTTCCAAGTGTACCAACCATTCCTTGTCTCTACATCAACGATTGAGCTCTGGGAAAGAAAATCGCAGAAATCTTCCTGGTATTTGTCCAGGAAACATCATCCTCCCTTCTTCTCCCCCAGATTGGCAATCAAGTTGAAATCCCCACCAAGCACCCATGTTCCCCTCTTAGTTTTCTCTTTGAACCAGCTGAGGAGATCTGTGAAAGACTACTTCTTAGGGAAAGTACTTGGGCCATAAACGTTCCCTAGGGAGCCGTTCACCCCTGAATCCAAAAAACAAAAGTCTGCCATGAGAGCAAACTTGTTGGCTCGCCAATCAGTGAGCTCCATAGTCTGAGGCTGCCAAAATATTGCCACACCTCCAGATCCTCCAGCAACATCCAGAGCCATGAGATGTCCACCTTTCCAAATTTTGTCCTTAATATTCTCTAAACCTCTAAGGCTGCCCTTTGTTTCTTAAAGGAAAAGAATATCGGGGGTTTCTTGCCTAATTTTCCTATTTAGCATTTTCCACTTCCTGGGGATACCACACCCCCTTATATTCCATAATATGATCTTCATTGGAAACTCTTTTTAACTTCAGATAAGGCCACCCTGATTGTGGGGTATTGGCCAGATTCAATCAGTCGAACTCCCACTGCTACTATGTGCTGTTTATTCATCTTCCTTCCTCTTCGTAGCTATTCTTCCAGGGATTTCCTCTTACTACCTTTCTGAGCATCTGGATCGATCCCAAGACTCTCATGGGTGCCTGTTGGAATGATTGCATCCTATAAGAGTTTGATTTGGCATCATGAGACATAAACTTGGCCCTTCTTCCCACATTCTTCCTCAATCGCGTCCAGGTCTAGCTCACCTAGTTCCATGTCGTCGCCTTCCTCGTCCTCCGTCCCTTCCATCTGCTGGACATCTTCTTCTTCTGGGGTTTTGTTGATATTTTCTTGCTGGTCAGCTTCCAATTTCTCGACTGGGACTCCTTCGTCCTCGTTCAATGACCCTAAAGCCTCAAATGGATTTCTGGGTCTGTGCTCCTTTGTCACCGGCTCCTTTCTTGTGTTGGGTTTCCCTCCCCTTTGCTTCTCCTTCTGTTCTTGACCTAACTGAACCCATCCGTTTCAGCGTCCTTATCTAGACGGGGTGCATACGGTTCATCCCCAGGAATAAGTTTGGGGTAGTTCCTTCCAAGATTACCATAGTCATGACAGTGACGACATCTGAATGGGATTTTCTCATAGTCGATGTGTTGAATCCATTCTTCATCTTCCTAGTTTAGACTGGTTGCTTCTAGGAGCTCTCTAGAGAGATCCATATAGACATAGATCCACACAAAGGAGGTATAACTTTGTATGTTGGTTTGTTCTGCTATTTTTATGACATCCCCTAGAGTGTTTCCTATGTCCCTCAGAGTCTCCATATCCCAGTACTCACCTAGAAGAGAGAAGAGGTGAATCCAGACCGGGGCGACCGTCATGTCCTCCGTCTTTGGGTTAAACCGCTCCTTCCATGGGTGGAGGTATAACCCAGCCGAGAAGAAGAAGTATGGGCCTCCCTCCATGAATTTATCTCTGTCTTCCTGGTTAAAAAATATAATAGTGAACAAACCCTTTGAGCCTAACTGAAGGTCGTAATGACCCTAAGGGTTCTACACACCATTTATCCATTTAATCAGGTCTTTCTCCTTTGGCCATATCCCTACAAATTTCCCTATTAGGGATTTTTCCTTCCATGACTTGATCTTGCCTCTAATTGCTTTAGATCTGATTTGAATCGTTGGGATAGAGGCAGTCTTCCACAAGAAACCCCCCAATCAAACCTTCTTGCCTGACTTGGGGCCTGGATGACTCCCGTCTCCCTTTCCTTCCTCGGCTAACTTCTCTCATCCAAGCACGAGATCCCTTTCTTCCGGGTAAATATCCCCCTACCTCTATGCCTCCATGGCACACAGCTGGAGGCCTAGGGCCGTCACCCGTAGGAAAAACCGCCTGGCCTGGCCGTCCCTCGCCCTGCTACACCTGGGAAAAACCCTAGTCGCTGCCTCCGTTGTCCACCCTCCATCTTTGTATCAAAAAGCGTTAATGACTGACTAAGTTGAAACACTATAAAAAATTACAATGTAATCATGATTGATATACAGTGAGACAGAGAGAATATATATACATAGTTGAAACTCATATTTTACTTTGTATTTTATTTATACTCTATTTTTTTTTTCAGTTTGAAAAGTCATAGTTATTTTGAAGTTAGTTTGTTGTAGCAATTTCAGATATCAGAGTATATTTTCTATTAAATATGTTTGATTGCTGAAATAGAGTATTATTCTTAAGTTTATGAATGCATGGGCCATCAAAACGGAGTTACTTAGTCACCTGCAACTCAACTGCAACTGCCTTGTAGATCGCTGTTAGTTAAATAGTCAGTTGCAACTCAACTGCAACTGCACCCATAGATTACTGTTAGTTGCAACTGTCAGTTCCAATAGTCCTGTAGGTGTTGATTTGAGTTTTTAGTGATACGTAACTGTTGCTGATACAGAGAGTAACAATACCCTGCCTTTCCCATAGTGGTATCAGAGCGTGGTTGAGTTTTCTTTCTCATTTTTTTGTTTAAAGTAATTTGGAATTTAATTTTTGATGGTTACTAACAATAGTGTAGTACAACCACAAATTCCCATGTTAACTGAAAGAAGCTATGATACATGGTTTATTAAGATGAGAACTATCATGCGTACTCAGTATCTTTGGGAGTTTATTATGCTTGGGTACAAAGAATCAGCTAATCAAGCTGCTAAATTGGCTTTGTCAAATGCTGAGTGTGTTCTCTTGAAGGAAAATAGGAAGAAGGACGACAAAGCTCTTGGACTTATTCAACAAGGCCTATGTGAATCCATATTTATGAATATATCAAGTGCTGAGTCCTCAAATAAATCTTGGGACACTCTTGAAACTTGTTATCAAGGTGTGACCAAGGTGAAGAATGTTAAGTTGCATAAATTGAGAAGGGACTTTGAGAATCTGAAATGAAGGACAGCGAGACTGTTGATAATTTTATGACACAATTTATGAATGTTGTAAACCAGCTAAGGTAGTATGGTGAAGACCTCTCAGATCATCATGTGATTCAAAAATTGTTGAGATGTTTTCCAAAGATGTTTGAAGCAGTGGTTGTTCCAATTGAAGAGTTTAAAGATTTCAGTCAAATGTTGGCATTTATGAGCTAACTGGTTCTTTGATTTCTCATGAATCAAGAATGAATAGGTATGATGATAATCCATTAGAAAATGCTTTTAAATATCAGTTACATGTTACTATAGGTACATGCGTCAGAAGAGCTAGTAGCAGAGGAAGAGGAGGTAGAAGTGTTGATCATAGTGATAGCATAAATGATTCATAATATGAAGAGAAGTTATAGCCGAATAGTCCTAGTCTTAGCGGGAGTAGCATCAAAACATTGAATCCAGGAAATCAAAGGTATGATAGATTTAAAGTTCATTGTTACTATTGTAATATATTTGGGCATTTTGCTAACAAGTGCTAGAAGAAGCAAGAACATACTAGTAAGTTGTCTACACACATCACAGAGGAGACTGAAAATGAAGAGAAGCCTATGTTTGTAATGTCACACAAGAAAGTTCAAAAGATATATGGTTCTTGGACAACGCATGCAAAAACAACATGACTGGAAACAAGGAATTATTTTCAAGTCTAGATACAAGCATTGAGTCTTAAGTGAAGTTAGGTAATGACAGTAAGGTAAAATTTAATGGTAAAAATGTGATTGTTGTATATGCAAAGAATGATAAAAGAATAAAAATTCATGATGTTTATTATTTTCCTAGTTTAATCTATAATTTATTGAATGGTGGAAAAATTTTAGAGAAAGAGTACAAAGTGTTATTTAAGAACAAGGTATGCACTATTTATGACAAATATCCAAGTAAGCAGTTGATAGCCAAAGTAGAGATGACAAAGAATATAATGTTTTCATTTATAATGAGAAATTATTTGACTAACTCTTTGAATGCTTATAAAAATTAGATTTTATATCAATCATGGTTATGTCATTTGGGGTATGGCCATTTACATTTTGGTGGCTTAGATTTTCTACAGAAGAAACATATGGTAAAAGGGTTGTCCAGTATTAAGCATCCAATAGGCTCATGTGAGAGCTGCATATTAGGAAAGCATCATAGAGATAAATTCATTTCTGGAGTCTCATACAGAGCAAAAGAACCATTAGAGTTGGTACACATAGATTTGTGTGGACCGATGCAAACACCTTCTTTGACTGGTAATGCTTATTTTATGACTTTCATTGATGATTTCAGTCGAAAAACTTGGGTATATTTGTTGAAACAGAATTCTCAATCTTTTCATGTGTTTAAGAGTTTTAAAGCTATGGTTGAAAAGGAAAGTGACAGATTTATTAAATTCTTGAGATCAGATAGACGAGGTGAGTATATGTCAAATGATTTTGTAGAATTTTGTAAATACTATGGAATTAAAAGATAGTTTATTGCTCACTACACTACACGACAAAACAGAGTAGCAGAAAGAAATAATTGAACAATTATGAACATGGTTCAAAGTATGATGAAGGAGAAGCATCTTCCAAATGAATATTGGGGAGACGCTGTTATTTGTTCAGTATACATTTTGAACATAAGCCCAACTAAGAGCGTGAAAGATCGAGTTCCCCAGCAAGCATGAAGTCGTAAGTGTAGCAACATATCTCAGTTAAGGATATTTGGATGTGTAGCTTATGCACATGTACCTGAAGAGATGAGGAGAAAGTTAGATGATAGAAGTCAGAAATGTATTTTTGTATGATATAGTGAAGAATCTAAATCATATAGACTCTATAATCCCATCACCAAGAAGTACGTCATCAATAGAGATGTGGTGTTTAAGGAAGAAGAAGCACGGGATGGCAGCATAGATAAGTTGGTTGAAGAGTACATTGTTATGCATCATGCAAAAGATGAAGAAGATGAACAGGGAATACATGGAGGACAGTTAACTCCACAAACACCAGCAGCAAGAACAACAGTCAGAATTCCTAGAATTCATGAACATGGTGAACCATCAAGTGTTGGTGGACGACAAGGAACATGATCATAGGTAAGTAATGAATCAAATCCTACATTAGCTTCATTAAGGAACAAAGTTAAAGGTCAAAAGAATAGAAGTTTAAGAGAAATGTATGAGAAAAATGAAGAAGTAGATTAAGTTTCAAATTTTGCATTAATAGCGTGTGATCCTGTAAATTTTGATGAGGTTGTTAAAAATGATGAGTGGAAAAAAGAAATGGATGAATAAATTGACACCATAGAAAGAAATAATACTTGGGATCTTGTAGATTTTCCTGATAATAAAATTTTTATTAGTGTCAAATGGATTTTATAAGACTAAGTTAAATGTTGATGGTGATGTTGAAAAATACAAAGCAAGACTTGTAGTTGAGGGGTTTAGTCAAAAACCTGGTATTGATTACAATAAGACTCTTGCACCTGTAGCCAGACTTGATACGGTAAGACTAGTATTAGCTATTGTTGCTCATAATAAGTGGTATGTACATCGAATGGTTGTAATGTCTGCATTTTTTAATGGATCTTTAGAAGAAGAGGTTTATGTAACAAAACCTCCTTGATATGAAATTGATGGACAAGAAGACAAGGTTTACAGATTAAAGAAAGCATTATATGGATTGAAGGAGGCACCCAAAGTATTGTATAGAAGGATTGTTTAATACTTGAATAGTGAAGGATTCAATAGAAGTCCAAGTGAGCCAACCTTGTATACAAAGGTAAACCGAGAAGGTAAAATACTATTTGTTTGCTTATATGTGGATGATTTGATCTTCACTGGAGATATTTCAGTAGATAAGTTTAAGAAAGTCATGATAACAAAATTTGAGATGATTGATTTAGGAATGATGAAATATGTTCTTGCTATTGAAGTAACTCAATCTGACAATGGTATTTTCACTAATGAAACTAAGTATGCAAATGATGTACTGAAAAGATTCAGAATGATAAATTGTAATTCGACTGTAACTCCAATTGCAACTGGCACAAAACTCGGCAAGGAGGATGACGGGTCAAAAGTTGATCCAACGTTGTATAAAAGACTAGTAGGAAGTCTCATGTATTTAACTGCAACAAGACCTGATATAATGTTTGTAGTAAGTTTTATTTCGATATTTATAGAGTCTCCAAAGACTACCCACTCGCAAGATGGAAAGATGATTCTAAGATATATTGCTGGAACAACAAGTTTTGGTATCCAATATACATCAACCTCAAATTTAAAGTTGATTGGATATACTAACAGTGATTTTGTAGGTTCTATAGATGATAAAAAGAGCACATATGGATATGTCTTTAATTTTGGATCTAGATCAGTAGCATGAGCTTCAAAGAAGCAACCCATAGTGACATTATCCTCTGTTGAGGCAGAGTCTGTTGTAGCAACATCAATTGCATGTCAAATTGTATGGATAAGAAGAACTCTTTCCGAGTTACATCATGAACAAGATGAACCAACTCAAATTTTTTGTGACAATAAATGAGCCATTGCACTATCAAGAAATCACATCTTTTATAAAATAAGTAAGCATATTGATACAAGGTATCATTTTATTTGTTAATTGATAAACAACATTGAAATCAATATAGAATTTTGCAGATCAGAAAATCAGTTTGTAGACCTATTTACAAAACCTTTGGGAGAAGAGTTGCTTGAGCTTCATAGGAAAAACATGGGGGTTTGTAAGTTGCAACTGAAATCTAGTGTTACAAAGTTTTGATTTTTGATTGTAGTAATTAAGGGGGAGAATGTTGGGAGTCGTTAATTACTTCACCGCTGGCTGCCAGAATTTTGAAGAGGAAACACCGCCTAGATTTGTAACTGTTGAAACTCTAAAGAGTCGCAACACTGCCACACCACCTTATTTGAGAGGCAACAATTGCATTATTTCAGTTTATTAAATCACGAAAAAACATTTTGATTCTGCCAGCAAGCGCATATCATTTTTTGAAAAATCCAAGAGAGTTTTTATGTCAGACTGTAACACTGTAACAAAATAGTCAGAGATAATTTTTGTATTATTAAGGATCAATTAGCAGTTAATGACCTACAAAGCTGAAACACTATAAAAACTTACAATGTAATCGTGATTGATATACATAGATATTTTATTTATACTCTGTTTTTTTAGTTTGAAAACTCATAGTTATTTTGAAGTTAGTTTTTTGTAGCAATTTGAGAGGGCAGAGTATATTTTCTCTTAAATATGTTTGATTGCTGAAACATAATATTAGTCTTAATTTTATGAATGCAGGGTCATCCAAAAAAAGTTAAAGAGTGAGCTGCAACTCAACTCCAATAGATCATTGTTAGCTAAACACTCAGGTGCAACTGCACCGGTAGATTACTGTTAGCTGCAACTGTCACTTGCAACAGTCCTGTAGGTGTTGATTTGAGTTTTTAGTTATATGTAAATGTTGTTGATATAGAGAGTAACACTCCCGTGCCTTCCCACACATTCCTTCAGAAATTGAAACCCTTGTTTTATGAAAAAACTTACCTTTCACAAAATAACCTTCAAGGATTATTGCTAGACAAAATTGGGCATTTGTACAACATTTGTATCAAATGTCCATGAGCAATGGTTCAAGTGGGTGCATACCATCCGTGGTTTCCAATTGCCAGAAATTTGGGATTCTGGGTTTTATTGAAAGAAATTTGGGATTATGTGTTTTATTGCAAGAAATTTGTGTATCTTAAATCAATTCTGGGTTTTGTTGTAATATATATTTTGAATATTAAGCGATCATTATTGTCCGTGTCTATGAAAATATGAAGAAAATATTGCATCGGTTGGGTGATGGCATATACCTGAAACATTTTCAAACTTGACTTGTTGATGACAAATTTCTTTACATTACTGAGGATTTTTAGTAATTGTCTCCCATTTCCTAGGACATTTTAATTAAGTCTAATTTTGCCAGTGTGTTTCTTCGTGACTCTCTTTCGAAGTTAAAGCTTGTTTGTGTGGTTCATTGAGCCTTCAGATGTAGGACATGTCAATAGGTAGGGTATCTCAGGGCAGATTGCTCGAAAAGAGCTCGGCTTCTGGAAGTGGAGCAAATATTAGCATTAGTATCATTAGTTGTTGAACCATAATGGTTGTAGAAAGTAAAATGAAGGAAGAGAAAAGAAAAGGAAGAAACACAACTACTTCAAGAAATTGTAGGACGATATTAAAAGCTTAGTCGAAAAAGGTTTCATCCCCGAAGATAAACCCTCTGGCTCCTAAGTCTATCGAGGCATCCTCAAACCCAAGTGAAAACAATGGAATAATGGAAGAGTCTAAAACCTTAGAGGATTTTGCTGCAGAAGATTTCTTGAAATGCGACAGATAAAAGGGTCAGGTTTAGAAAGTGCAGGAGGCAATGAATTTTCGGTGCACCTAGCATGCCCGTAATTTGAATTAATTATAGGCTTGGTTTAGAGAATCAGTAGCTTTTCTGGAAGTATATCGTAACGGCGACATAGACGAGAAGTGGGAAAACGAATTTTAAGCAAAGTTCAAAGTGATATCCGTTGTTTTCTTATAACTTCCCAGATTTATGTTAATGGCTAATGGATTGAAAGTGTATTTTAGGAATTCATTGCAGTAAGCATTGGAAAACATAGGGTGGGGCAGAGAAGCCTTGTAGGTTATCGGTTTTGCAGATATATACAACTAATTAATGAAGACAAGTTGTCTAATAGAGAGTAAAGGCAGAAAACTCTCCATCACAAACCTGAATGCAGATATAAAACTCAGACATTTCTGGAGGAACTTGAACATTTAGAAAGGATGTTGAATATGACCTTTATGGCGATAATAAAATGGAACAAAAAATTGATAAAAGCACCTAAAAGTAGTCTCAAAATTATGGCATCATAACAAACAGTGAAGGCCAAAGAAGTTCAGAGAAAAATGGGTGGTTTACTACTTCTTTTGGCATTATTTCATTAGTTTTGTTGCAACGGAGAAACATGAATACTAAAGAAAGCTTTAACATTACACGTTAACCTTATTCTTCTTTTCCAGGGACTACTCCACACAACATTCTGCTTAGCAAAATCTCAACTAAAACCAGTTTAAAATGATACAATCGAGTGTCATTTAAATGAGCTCATAGATTTAGCTTAATTATTTCAAATGAAAAATTAAATAAAGATGTGAGCAACAAACTGACGTTGTCTAGGAGGAACAACCATGAATATGTGTAAGTGCTAGGGTTGGTTTTCTCAAATTTATAACACTGCTAAGCCGTATTATTTATCCATTAGTGGACAAAACATAGATAACTTGTCAATATCTAGCTCTTATTTATGTTCTTATCATGGATATTGAAGGATCCCAATTTTGTATGTTGGCGAACTTTGTTCTTCTGGTTCTTGTATATCTTTCTTCACTTTCAGTTCATACAGTTAATTACCAGAAAAAGGTGAATTGAGCTACCCATTTCCATACTATCTATACTAATTAGGGACAAATGTTATGTTAATATGGAAACAAGTATAGTGGTATGGGGGGATTTAGTTTCGTGGGATAGCTTATGAATTTCAAACTTGTGAGTTCCCTATATAGTTACCAGGCATGTTCCAGAACCAAACAGATTCACTTTTGAGATTAACTATCAACAATTTGGTATTATAGCTATGATCATAGAGCCATCTAGATAAAATTATCATTCGATATATTTTTGTGGCCTTAAGGCCGTGCTTATGTTGCAATTGATTTTCAACATTGTAAAGAAATTGGAATTTTCAAATTTCAATAGTTAACTGAAGAGTATATTAGTGTTTTCCCATTCAAGCATTTGCTCCTTTATTTTTATCATACTTCTGCCTCTGTTGATATGAAGAGTGTTTCATCATTTCGATGACCTTTGTAAATCCATATTATAACATATGTGTCCAGGGCACCCTTCTATCTTCTCATGCTGTCAACTTATGTGATGATTTATTATTCCCTTTCTTTGTTCCATGTTTATACTCTGTGTTTTTTCCTCTTTTAGAAATAGGAAACTATATTTTGAAAAATTTATTATGTATCCATTTGCAGAAATGATTTACATTTGGCTACAAATTGATTTTATCTTTAGTAATTAGAGAATCCCAAGAGGTTCTGTAGAATTCTGTGTCATCATACTCTTGTGTTTTTTATTTTATTTTTATATTCAAGTAGAGATTTTCATTTCTTTTTAAGTTGTAATTTAGAAGATTTAAACATAATACTCTTTCTGTACCCATAATAGAATTATGGGGTCACAACATATCCATAAATTCTAGTGTTAGAATTGTTGAAGCAAAGTATTTTTCGAATAATGCATGCATCTCAACTGGAGTCCTTTCCTGCACAGAGCCAAGGCATAATCCTGAAGGTATATTGTTTCATCAATGCCATCAAGAACTTTGCTTCTTGAGAATGTGCTCTAATCAATTCCCTATAGGTAATCACATATGGAACAAAACCTTTGTCCAAGGAATCTTGAAGGAGGTTTCTTGCAATTGAAATACTTGTTCCAATCAAAAAATCAAGCAATGACTCTCACAACCTCATATCATCTCACAAAAAAAAAAAACACAAACACTCTTGTCAGCTGGTCGAAAATGGCAACGAAACCGACAGGCTCGTTACTTATAATTTTGATGAAAGTAGGCATGAATTCATAGTATTTTGTGAGATAGGAAAGATATGACCAGAATAATAGTCACCCAGTAGAATGAGTTCCAAGAGGAAAAAATATTAAAAATAATTCCTAGACTTCCTCCAGAACCACCTTGTCACCTTGATATCCACAGTGGTTGCCACCAAACAACCCACAAAAATGGAGACTTGAATCTCCAAAATTGTCAAGTTATAAACAACAAGAATTGGAACCAAATGCAACGAATTCCTCCTAAATATGAGAAGAAGCATGCTATGTAAAACTAGAGAAAATATATGAAAAAATATAGCTCAACAAGAACAACTATTATGATCAGCAGGTATGGGAGTAGAAAATGGGTTTTCTAGAAAATAAGAGAGAAGCAATGAAAAGATGAAAACCAAAATTTGGGTAATTCCAAACACTTTAGTTCAACTGCTTACAGAATTAGTTCCAAGCCATATGATATCATGGCAGAGGTCTATACTTATGATCCTGTTCAGTCAGTTCCCTTTTCTTATGGGCTTATTCGGGTCGACCACGGTGTCGAAAATGTGGAGAAATTGGAGGAGGCCATCGAATATGTAGGGAAGTTTACCAAGTTTCACCGTTTTGACAAGCTTATGGCGGAAGACGTCAGGACTGGAGAGAGTGGCCTGAATTTGTTGGTGTTGGTGATAAATAATGGGATGGTTCTGTTTCCCATGAACGAGCTCTTGTTTGAGACCAAGAAAGAGTCGCAGATACGGACTTATTTGGACCATAATGAGGGCCATAGATTGTAGCATTTGGCTCTTATTTTCTCTGATATATTGTCTACGCTGAAAGAGATGAGCATAATGCGTATGCTCAGTGATATTGGAGGGTTTGACTTCATGGCCAAGCCTCCCGCGGCCCGCCACTTATTATAAGAATTTGAGAAATAGAGTTGCGGATGTTTTGTCTAAGAAGCAGATGGAAGAGTGCAAGGAGTTGGGGATTTTGGTCGACGGGGACAATCTCGGAGTGCTCTTGCAGCTTTTCACAAAGCCCATAGGCGACAAGTATAGGAATTTTTGTATTTTTGTTATATCTCACCTTATTATAATAATTATGGATTGCAAGCAATTTCATTTAATCAAAATGTTATAACAAGAAAAAGTGTCCAACATGCCCTAACATGGTACTATTTCATCTTTCA
This sequence comes from Pseudotsuga menziesii, assembly GCA_001517045.1. NCBI lineage: Eukaryota > Viridiplantae > Streptophyta > Pinopsida > Pinales > Pinaceae > Pseudotsuga > Pseudotsuga menziesii. Next base: position 737,664 of record LPNX010831278.1, on the reverse strand, counting down.
AAAACGTAGAACTTCCTCTTTCATTAAATTTTTTTTTTTAAAATCAGATTTGCACCTAACCCTAATTGCTTCTCCATGCATTCTTAGAATTTGGTGGTTGGTCTCCTATGCTACCATCTTCATTAATAAAAAAAGTCATACCATCTTCATTAATAAAAAAAATCATACCTGAATATCACCATAAATTGTTTTTCATGCATCCCGAGAATTTAAACTAGGTGGTTAGTTCACGGAGAACAATATTTAACAGGCAGCAAAATAATAAATGCTGTGGCGGGTGCACTATGAGCAGTTGGGTGTTGAGATCCAACGACCCACAATGCAGCGGCCTCAGCATGATCCATGCCAACATCTTTTCCAAGCAGTGCTTTTATTACTAAAAAATTGTATATTTACCCGTTTTATTGTTATTAGTACCAATTATCACCTCGGATTACTTAACTCCAAGTGCATAAAGCATCAAGAGGGATAAACAAAAAAGTATGTGCAATCTTTCGCCCGATTACTTAAGGCCAAGTGCATAAAGCATCAAGAGGGATTAAAAAAAAAGTATGTGCAATCTTTGGCCCTTAAAAGCTTAGATCAATTTATCACTTGTATTGCATGGAGAGAAGAGATGTACCTTTTACAACTTGGTATTTAGAAAATGGAAAATTCTTACTTGGTAAATTCTTACCCTGTGCCGATAATTATTCATAAATCTCGTAATCCTGGTCCTATTCGATGGAGCTGCTGCGGATAATCTAGGAGGTTCAGGCTTTGTCATTTTCATCAATGATTCTCACTTCTTCATTTTTTCTATGGGATGTGGAAGAAGCACGAATACCAGAGCAGAATTATTGGCTCTTTGGGCAATTTTAAGAGTTGGTATATTGATGGGAATTCCTATGAAGTTGATTTATGGTGAATCCATGGTTGTTATTTCTTGGCTTAATAGAATTTCAGCACTTGATGTTCCATCTCTGATGCATTGGTGTTCCGACATAAGATATATGATTCATTTGGCCCGTCCGGTGATCTTTAATCACACATTTCGTGAGCATAATACGCTGGCAGATGAACTCTCAAAAAAAGCTTTGCATCTCGATATGGGATGTGTCTCTTTTTCAGAAACTTTAGATGGTTTGGTTATTAACCAAGACAATCTTGATCTTTTTTAGAGAAGCTCATTCTTATATATTCAGCTTTTGATTTCAGGAGTTGATGATGTATCTCTTTTTTGTTCAGTTAGAGTTCACTCTGCCAGCCTGTTTTTGCTCGAAATTGTCTTGTTTAAAGTTCACTTCAGATTTTTATCAGCATTTCTGACCTGATTATTCAGGGATGATGAGAAAAGTCTACTACGGTCATACTTTTTTTAGTATTGTTGTTTTGATTTGTCATTATTTGTCTTGCATGAGACGGAACTGTCTATCAGTCATCATATTGGTATGCAAATGATGTCTTTTGATTCAATTGAATAACAAAGACTGGTATTTTTTCCTCTGAAAAAAAAATGTAGAAAATGAAAAATGTTTTGAAATTCGTATTCAATAATAAGATGACACTTGGTATTAGTAGGTCCAATATAATATTTAAATAAATTATAAAATAATAGGGGAATGCTTTATCTTTTTGGCAATTTTCTTTTATTCGAATTTAGCAAGGAAATATTGATGAAATTTATCATCAAATCAATGAAAATGCATATTTTGTTTCTATAGATGGATTCAATACCCTCAAAAGCCTCGAGTGCACCCAGGGTTTTCATCAGGGTTTTCGTTTCGTGCTAAGATGCCAAAACATAATTCTATGTAATATTGTAACACCTAGCTCTATTGTTGCATTGCTTGCTATGCCATTGGTTCCATCTTTATTTCTTGTTTCAGCTGGATATTGATATGTATGAGATCCTTCTTAACATCTTTATGTTTCTATACTTCACTCTCTTGTCTCTTTGTTGTTTGTTGTGGAAAGGTTAGCAACAATATCTATTGCTAGAGTTGTAGCTGGAATTGTTTATGATCTCTCACCTTTTTCAATCAAATCTGGAATAGACACTGATGGTTTCTCATCAACATTTGTGCTTTGTGTATTTTGTGCATATTTTACCATTGTTTCATTTTCTTTTACAACTCTGGAAGTTATGGAAACTAACTTTGTTGTTGTGTAAATAGATGGACCCTTTGGCTTCTCCTTGTATGGATGCTACTACACTTATTGCCTCTGCAATGCACCCACAAGAAATAAAAACAAGATATGACAACATATTGCCAATGGATAAGAAATTAATTGAATATAACAATGAAGAAAAAATAGGTCCATCCAGAGCAAAAATAGGTCCATTATGTTTCATTTGTTAGAAAATCAGGTGTTATATATCGATTTCCAAGTCTTTGTGATCAATATTGTATGTGCAAGTTTCAAATGGACTCAAAAATTGATAGAGAAGTTGACTCCCTTGCAAATACCAAAATAATAGCTATCCACAAAAAAATCTTGGAAAATATTTAAGAGGACAAAATACTTGCCACCATATGAAAGAGGATCAATTGCAAGAAGCTTGGTACCTGAATTGACAAAGCGAGCTTTACTGGTCAAGAATGGAATATGTCATTGTGTGCATTGTGACAGACATGATAGTTGGTTGTTAAAATAACACAACTACTAAGATGTATGTTGTATAACCATTATATTAGCTTTAAATCAAAGCTTAAGAATTGAATAATTTATGATAAAATCAATGTGTGTAGAGAAACCAATACATCTGTTTGTTTCATACTATTACTTACACAAAACTAAGGTAAAGAAACTTAAGGTGGAGAAAGCATGAGAAAAGGACATTGTAGGAAGACCCATAAAGCTGTTGAATAGGGGCCATGAAAACAGATGATGCAAAGCATCACTTTCTTTTGAATTGGCCAACATTGTATCCAGGAGAATAGTTCTATATTACCTTGGGCCACTTTCATCATCCACCTCAATACACCCAAAAATGTTTTAGAAGCATCTTTACACTAGTAATGTTAGCCAACTTCTTTTCCAAATAAGCTTGAAGGAAAAGGTGCTTTTAAACATGTTACATTTGAAAAAATAGGTATTTGTAATTTGGTTGCATGGGACATTTGTTGATGCATGTGATTGAATACTTGTAGTTTGGACCTTTCTTATATGGTGATGATAAAACTTACATTTGTGGTATGGAAAAATTATGGACTATACACCTTGATGGAGAATATAAATTTTTGACACCTTGGTTTAGTGTCTAAAATGGTTGTTTCCCCACATTGATGCTATAGTTTGGTCCTATGGATAAAAGGGTTATTCTCCCACCTTGATTGACACAACTTGGTCTTGTTGGTTTAGAGGTTGTATTCCCACTTTTTTATGACCAATATTGTTGACTTCTGATCTTATGTTAAGCCTTGATAGGTCGTTATGCTAGTGCCCCCTCCTAGTGTGATACCTTTGTTATGATTATAATCTTCAGTCGTCCAATTTGGTAAATTCTGCCTAATTTAGGAGTGTTCTTAGTCATTATTGAGTCACTAGTACCATCAGGTCCACTTGGCCTAATGGCACCACATGTACCAGTTACTAGATTTCTGGGGAACACTGATTGAGGCTAATTGCTAGTGATTGCACTTGCATACATCAGTTTAGGTGCCTCCTAGACCAATCCCTCTAATTTAGGAGCCACTGGGAGTGCTGACACCAACCTCCTTTAGTTGAGTTCAGTTGGTAACTAGACAAGCCTAGTTATGAGTCAGTTACGTTCAATTACATCCAGTTACATTCAATTAGACTAGTTTAACTAATTCTAACTGATTGAGCCACTGATTTTGACAATTGGAGCTAACTAGTGAGGCTTTGCTAGTGATTTAGACATGTCTAGTTATCCATTCAGTTAGTCTGCGTTAACCAATTTGAATTCCCTCTCATGTATTCGATTTGTGCAGTTATTAATACTAGTGTATTAAATTGTAAACATCATCTAGATTGTATCCATTTCTACTTTTGATTAATGAAAGCATATACAGCTGCAAGCCATTTTTTGCATTATTTCATGTCAATACGAAGTAAATTGTTTGTGAGATCTATTTGTGAGTTTTGTCTTGGTTCATAGAATCTCGTGAGCTCAATTTTAATATGGTATCATAGCCTCAGCATGACATGGAATTTCTCCTTCTACAAATTTCATGCTGGATCAAAGAAATTTGAGCAAAAAAACTAAAAAAATTCCAGCTCTGCACCAGAAGCAGAGAGTTTACCACATAATTCCTGGGCAAAGAAATTGTTGATAAAGCTTGCTTGATTAACTAATCCGGGTGTGAATAAAAATCCAAAAGTGCGGGATGTTCAACCTTACTTTGTTTTTTTTGTGTAATTGCAGGTACAATTTTAGATGGATTCAAAATTATCAGTTACTTTTCTTACTCCATCCATAAGATATTCAGAAGGGAAGATGAATATAATTGCATCTCTGAAGAGAAAATATCTCTATGAGGTGTCCATTGGACTTGTTAAAGAGTATCATGAGAATGATAATTACTGGCTAAATGATGGTGATGGAGTTTTTGGAGCAAAATGTCTAGCCCTTTCTCCTAGCTTGCGCTAGCTCATTAAATCTGTTGAATACCCAAAGGATCTCTAGACAAAATTGGATAGAACCTTTGGCAAGCAGAATGAGCATCATTATAGCACTTTGGAGAGAACACCCAAAACTGCAAGAGTTCTTTATTCAAAAGTCTCGGCCTCTACTCTCTCTGATTAATTTGTTGAAGATGAAGAAGATGCAGAATATTCCTCACAATCAATTCGAATTGAAGAAAGTCTCCTTGCAGTGACTCCTTCTCCTGCTGCTCTAAAAGTTTATGATATATTTAATATCTAATGTTCTAATATGGATGATACAAAATAAGACATTTTACTCTCTAATATTGAAGAAAACCTATGCTGCACTTATATGCAAACATTCTCGAGTGATTCTCCTTTAAATTCTGTGCAAATTTTGCAAGTGATTGGTTCTAAAAGTGAAGAGGAATTTGATTTCTATCCCTCTCATGTTTCTACTGGTGTGAAGATAAGTAATACCTTGGATATTTTGGAAAAAATATCAGATTGTAGGAGTGATCCATTCACCCTCCTTGATCTACATCTTCCAACAAATTCCTACAAGATTGAATGCACCAATACTCTGAATTGTGAAGAAGGAGAAAACTGTGCATCTACCATCTCGATGGACCACACTTTTGGATTTGATATGATCTTATTTGGATCTCATATTATATTATTTGGTTCAAATTTTAAGTTCCAAGAGCCTCCATTCATGCTTGTAGTTGGTCTCATCAATTTTGGTGTGACAAATCAAGTACTGCAAGTCTTCTTCAAATTTGTTGTTGGGGATTTGATGTTAGTTTCCACTTATGAGGTTGCTAATATTGTATTTTGTGATTCATTGGTTATTTATGAAGCTATATCATATTATGGAGCTCAATTATTTGCACTCCATAGTCCCAGGGATTCTCTACCTTTGTATTTGATCACATGCTCATCTCCTCACAAAACTAGTAAAGAGGGAGACATCCTGCATTCGCTTGGACACTTGCTCTTAACCCTTGGATATGATATTATCTCACATGGTTTGTTGTTCAAGGCTGAAATATATCAGTTAATTGGGTTTTCCTCATATGGTTCGAATTCTCAAGCACTTTTTCTCTCTTATCAGTTGATTTCAGTTGCTCTACATGGGTCCAGTTTTCATCCAGCGGATGTCTGTATTTCTGATTTAGTTGAGCAGATTATTCTTCTTCAAAAGAGGAAGATTACTCCAGAAATAATCGTTTATTTTGGATGGATAATTTCACATTCCAAGCCCCCAGATACCTGTGCACAGAAGAACAAACTTGAACCCCGATTCTACCTGCTTAGTTTGAGGGGGGGTATTTTTCCCATGAGGTTTTTCCCTGTTTCCTTATTTGTATTAAGAAGTTAATGTTTAGCTATAATGGGTGACCTTTGGTATTAGTTACCAACGACCACATATTATCCAAGTTAGCATTCATGGGAGGTGTTAGGATTATAATTGTCACTTTTCCTTTTTGGTCAATTCTACCTAAATTAGGAGTCTTCTTAGTCATTATTGAGTCACTAGTACCATTGGGTCCACATGGCCTAATGGGGCCACATGTACCAGCCACTAGAGTGTGGAGAACACTGATTGACACTAACTGTCAGTGACTTCACTTGAATGCATTAGTTTAGGTGTGTCCTAGACCAATCCCTATAATTTAGGAGCCACTGGGGCTGCCAGCACCAACCTCCTCTAGTAGAGTTCAGTTGGTAACTAGTCAAGCCTAGATACGAGTCAGTTACATTCAGTTAGACTAGTTTAACTAATTCTAACTGAGTGAGCCACTAATTTAGACAACTGGAGCTAACTAGTTATGCTCCGATAGTGATTTAGACATGTTTAGTTATCCATTCAGTTATTCCGAGTTAACTAATTCGAATCCCCTCTCATGTATTCGAATTGTCTGGTTTTAATACCAGTGTACTACATTGTAAAAATCATCGAGATTGTATCCATTTTTACTTTTTATTAATGAAACCATATACAACTGCAAGCCATTTTTTTCACTATTTCATGTCAATACCGAGTAAATTGTTTGTGAGATCTATTTGTGAGTTTTGTCTTGGTTCATAGCTTCATGTGAGCTCAATCTTAATAACCTTGACCCTTTTGTTATGTTTGTTATGAATTATTAATCATTGGTACCCTATCCTAAGTAATCTTAATTTTATTTTATGTTACTATTGGTAACTCTCCTAAATGATAGGGTTAGTTGGGTGACCCTTTGAGAAGGCTTGTTAAGATTATAAATTAAAGTCATATTCTCTCATTTAATATATGTCTTAGCAAGAGAAAATTGGAGATCTGATTCTATACTTTCTCTAAGGTTTGTTTCTACTAATTGGCTTGATGTATAGGGTTTTTTTGTTGTTCTTGAGTTGCTCCAACTCTCCCTCGCCCTGCTAGGGATGTCGATTTCTTGTCCTTCTCGATGCTTCTATTTGTATTGAGTTATGACCCTTCATTTTCCTTCTAGGGTGTTGTAGAACCTAGTTGTAACCTATGTGCTACCTTCCAGGTTGAGCCTTGACCTGTGTGATACTTTTGGACTGAGTGGTGACATGTTAGGGCTGCTTGGAATAAGATGTGAACTGTCTGACGTTCCTTGAGTAGGATATAAGTTTTTTGGGGATTCTAGAATAAACCATAACCATGTTTGAGTGGACTAAAATCTTTTTTGCACTGTTTGAGTGTGCTCAGCTATAACAAATCCATGGGATTTGTATGGGCTACAAACTGATCTCTGGTTTGTGTGTGAAATGCCATCATTACCTGATAGTTTATGGAATTTTGTTTTTGGGTATGTTGCTCCAGTAATTGGGGTTTCCTTACAGTTCACTTTAGGCAGAACCAAACACTCAAAAAGTGTAGTAGAGATCTTAGTCCACTCAAACAGGGTTATGGCTTCTGTTAGAATCCCTAAACAACTCACAGCATTCTCAATAAATCCTTGGGATTTGTATGGGCTACAAAATGAACAGTGGTTTGTGTGTGGTATGTCTTCATTACCTGATATTTATAAACTGTTGTTTCTTAGTGTGTTTCTCTAGTAATTGGGGTTTCCTTACTTGTTTACTAGGTTACCTTAACTGCTACTATAGTTGACTAAACCTACATTAATTGAATTTATTCTTTCTCTCATGTATGCCCTTTTTTTTTGTAGTGACTTGTCTCTTAATAAACAAGATCTGATCTAAAAAAGTATTGTTGAGTATAAGGAAGGTTTCAACTCTTCTAGTGGGTTATCTTATTTGTTTTCTTTCTACTTTGAGTTAGATTTACTCTTGTTGTTCTTTATTGTCTTTGTATGATTTTCATCTCTAACACAAGGACCTTAGGGAGTGTTAAAGTTGAAAGAAATGAAAATTATGCTTTAAACTTATCTTGTCTAGTTACAATAATACTATTTTATTTCTAGCACTCTTTTGTCATCGTTTGTCATGGTTTATGTGTATTTGAGATGGTTTGTCATGGTTTATGTGATTTTCTGATCAGATATCTGCTGCTAAGTTTAAATATCAAAATATGGTTGGTAGTTTCCAAAATTTGCAGTTGCATTGATGCCTATTTGTTAGGTTTTTGGGATACATCTCTTTATGTCAAGAAACTTTATCACCTGTTGTTGTTTAAAAAGGCATGCCAAAACTTCTTCGAGATGGAAAATTGGCCATGGATAAAAGACAATCATATGGATGTAATGATTCATATGTTAATAAACTCTCATACTGTATTATTTTATCCCTTTTTTAAGCATTATATAAGGTAAGAAGACAAACGCTCTTTTAAAAAAAATTAACTTTTCATTATTTATGTAGTCAACAACATAAAGCAATATGATTTATTTGACTCTAAATAACATCTATTTTCAATCAATTGGAGCTAACATAGTTTATATGGCTTACTAGGAACCAGAAACTAAGGTCCTTACAAGTATGTTAACCTCACTAAATGAATGCATTCAGGTGATTACCCAAATTGGAGAATGCCTTGGAACACTCTTAAAATTGTTCAACCATCATTTTTACCCTATTTTGATGAACTTGTTTCCTTCATCACTTTGATGTTCATAAGAATACACATGTGATAATGAAATAAATGTTTTTTTATTCTTGTCATGGTAAAAAGATGCATTAGGCTACAACTAGTTTTTTATATGCAATCAGTTATACATCAAACAACAATATTGGTACCTTGGGATCTACTACTACCAAATTGTGCGGTGTATTTTGAAGGCTTTTTATTTGTTCCTTTTACATATTTTGCAGGGAAAAGACCCGACTGAAGAAGAGAAACATGTGGAAATATGAATTTGTGATGATGTCGTAGAACAATGCGGTGTGGCTGCTACAAAGTAATTTACTCAAACTTGGTATATGTAACCGTATGGATTAGTTAATTTTCTTCTTATGTAGAATAATCACTGATTTTATATTGTTTTTGGGACATGTATTATGACACATTTTTGTCATTTCTTCTTAAATCTTGCACAGATGAAGATGTTGATGTCTAACAAGTAATGCAATCATCCTAGTTGTGCATTTTTATTTTTAGGTGGAATTTATTGGTTTTCTTATCCTTCTGCATTTTTTTTATTAATTGTGTTTCTCTACACTCAGCTATTTATGGAATTGGAGTGTGTGTTGAAAATGGAGGCTAAAAAATAAGACCCCTAATTTGAGGTAAAGTTGTGTAAAATGATATAACTTTTGTGTTAAGTATTTCCAATTTTCTAGCTTGAGTGTGTTATTGATTCATTTGGTTCAATGACAAGAGAATATCTATCAAAGTTGAATGATATAATTAGTAATCCATCAACTCTTCTGTCTGACTATAGAATAGCAATAAACAATGCAATCTCTACACTTGGTAATATTTGTGAGCATCAAAGAGATTGCATTAATACATCCCTTGTATTCATAATTTTCTTATTTAATATTTCCTTGTTGAAGAATTGGTTCCACATTAATATGAATACTATGTGTGGGGAATGGAACTCTTTGATTTGATATCTATTATGATATACGATGCAAATGTTTTTCTTTCATGAACCTTTGGAAGGTGGTATGAATAGAATAGAAGGTGGTGATGCGTGAGTTTGGTCTTGTTTGATTATGTTTGTTAGATGTGTGTGGTGGTTATGTTAAAAAATGTAACTTGTGTGTTTTGTTAGATTTTATTATTAGATGTGTGTGTTAGATAATGTTTAAATATTTTAGATGTATATGTTAGATACATATGTAATGTAATGTTTATGATGTGACATCCATGTTTATTTTTGTTTTATGATAATGATGGTATGTTGTTTATTTGTATGTTTGTTAGATGGTGACAATGATAATGATGTTCTGCTAATTATATTTTTGTTGTGAAACTGATGATGATGGTATGCTTATGTTTATGTTTATGCTTATGTCTAGGATGATATGATGATATTTATGTCTATGTTTATGGTGCTATGATCATGATGTTTATGTTTATGTTTATTAGGTGTTGAAATGATGATGGTCGTATGCTTATGTTTATGTGGTGAAAATGATGTTCATTTTAAATATTATGAAACAAAATATGTGTTGGAAACATGTACTATTTGGTAAGTTGAATGCCTAAATTCACACTATAAAAATTAATAATACTTGCACTGTTTCGGAACTTGTAATAATAGAAAATGTTATGTTTGAGGTTGCTAATATGATTGAATTTAATGTTATTCATATTGTTACATTTGTTGATTGATATTGGTATGTTTATTTTATGCATTGCTCAAGGGTTATGTTTAAATATAACATTCATAAATGTTACTTATGGTTTATCGTAGCTTATTTATTTGAAGACAACAATTTATCAAAGAATACAAGATATAATATCTTTGTCCCTAAAAAATTAATTACTAATTGTTTCATCACATATAGTAACAATCTAGAAAGAATTAATAATAGATGATGTCATCAAAGTTTACAAATAATTAATAGGTTGAGAAATTTTTTTAAAGACATATTATAAATTATTTTAATTATTTTATTAATTTTTTTAAAATTTATTGTTCTATTAAGAAAAATGAATTTCTCTTCATCAATACATTTGAATCAAACATTCAATGAATTTAAATTCTAAAATTATTCCTTCCTATATTCTTTGTAGGAATTTTCTTCTTTTTCCTTGGAACCTTTTACTTAGTACTATCAAATTTAACGAAGTATTGATTTTTCTATAGTATTAATGTACTTCTCATTAGAAACTCAAATTAATGTGGGATTTCACAATAACAAATAATTGTTTTAAAACTAGGTATATGTAGTGCTTGGTGGAGATTTGTTTCTATTAAACACTATCACACTCAAAGATGGCATGGTTATTTATACACAACCTACTAAAGTGTGAGAGTTTAATCTAGAGGATGATGATGGCCAAGAATTCATAAAAAGGAATCTAACACCAATTAATTAATCATGTTAATGGAAAGAAAGAGGCAAAGTTCAAAACTACTTGGATTGTCCAACATAAAAACTATGGCCTTAGTAAAGGGTTGAGGGGCCATCAATGTTTAGCTATGGGAGACTAGTGCAAGTTACAACATGGCCTAAATTAGGTGAAATAATCATAATTATGGTATGAAAATGAACTAAATCTATAATGGTGTTGTGAATTCCATTGTTATCAAGGTCATGAATTAATACATTGTATAGCTCAACACTAGTAAAAAAATTGTTGAATTTTCAATCTCCGTCAAGGTTACAAATGTGTCATTTTCTATGTTGAAGCTAACATTGTAAATAGAATCATAAAATCAAAAAAAAATTGCAAACATTATTAGAAAAATGTCATAAATTGATGCAATTGTATGTCTTAGCATTATTTATAACAAAAACATAATAAAGTACAAGCATTGAAATATTGATGGAGAAATTAGAGAGCACCTTAAAGTTAGGAACATGGTATCCTTTGCGTTCAAAAAAAATATAATTGAATCATGTAATTTTTTTTCATAGTGTATTTATATCTATACACAAAAGGGAATATGAGTTTGGACAATGACATACATCCCATATGATCACAAATTACTTGATAGACATAAAACATATTTCGCATTGGATTGGATATTAATGATTTGTAGGATATTATTAGTGATTTGTATGATAGAAAAAACAAAGAAGATTGAAATTAATGAAGGAAATGAAAGGTGGTATACATAAGCAACACAAATGCTAAGTATAACTAGTAAAGGAAATGAAAGGTTGTATACATGAGAAACACAAATGCCAAGCATATATATCATGAAACTAAAGAATAGTTGTCTCCTTAATCCACTATATCGGTATTTATGCTACTTATCAATGGGGGGATGTTGTATTCAATGTTCAATCCGAATCAAAGTAGGGCACCTGCAAGAAGCTACTACCCAAATATGACGCAATGGAAGCGCACGAGCGAAAAAAAAAGAACATGCATGCACCCTTGGATGCGTGCACGTGCTCCTGCTTCGTTAGTGACGAACCTCCATGATGGATTGTCAGCGTGGAAAATAGGAGCACGCATGCACCTCTAATGACGTGCTTGTAGGTAAGTGCGCGCATGCGTATGTGGACATGCACACATGTTTTGTGTGATCTCATACATCGATGCGCGCATGTCCCTATGTTTAAAAAAAATAAAATAGTAAACATTTTTTTTTTTGTTCACAACACACCCGCGAGCGCGCAAGGAGGCGAAAATGACCCCCAAGGAGGTGGAAATGACACCCAAGGAGCCCAAAGAAAGTGTCCAAGCTGCGTAAAAAGACACCCACGATGTTGGAGTAAGGTAGATGGAGTAGGAATGTCATTTTTTTGTTTATTTTAATGTTTTTTATTGTTTTTCAAATAAAATACAAAATTAAAAAAAATGCAAATAAATTGAAATTGGTAAAATCTGATATTACAAATACAAATTACCTAAACACAATGACAAATACCAATGAACCATCCCAAGAAAGGAGTGAAACAAACCAACTAGAGGAGCCAAACCCCAAATTAAATGAAGAAAACAACTAAGATGAATTACATTGGGTTTTAAACCCATTAAGAATATTGAGTGATGAATTGAAGAACACCAGGGAACCTTCTTGGGTTTCCCTTGCCACATCACCGCAAAACATACTAGATTCTATCAACATTTCCCACAGCAAGATAACCAATTTGAGCCAATATAGGGATCGAATGAGAGAACATTATAGCACTGGTATATCCAAAGAGGATATAAAAAACCTCAATATCACAAAAGCCCAACTGTGGAGAAAATTTACAGATACGAGAACATGACAGCCTCCAGATGTGAGGAAGAGGTGAGTTTGCATGGACTGGTATATTTACTAGCCATGGAAACAAAACTAGAGGAAGAGATGGTTCATGATTTTTTAAAAGCCTCCATGCAACAATGTCAAGGTCCCATAGTATTTTCTTAGGAAACGGTGGGTTGAGTTTGTGTTAGGGTTCCATGTGAACTACTTTGACATCAACAATTTCTAGGGCATCGGTTTCAGTCAGCCCAAGATCGAGCTCATGCCCAGCGGAACCCACTCAGAGGACCTCCTGCACCTAGGCAAGAGCCAGAACCACCTCCTCAACCCCCTAGGTTAGGTAGTGGTCTAGAAGAGATCCATGAGTCTGTTAGATGTGCCACACGAAACCTTCTCAGGAATATCGTGGCTATGTCCTCGTAGAGCGAGCAGGACCACCCCAAGAGACACACTTCTGCACGGTCTACTAGTGGTGGGCGAATGAGAACAGCTACAGGTGGTAGCTAGGATGATCCATCTAGCTCGATGGGACTAGTGCCACAATGTTTTTCTTGTTGTGGGAATCTATTCCATGTTCCCATGCAGGAGCATGCCACATAGAGATACCTACACCAGGTTAGTTATTGTTTTATTTAATGTTCAAGTATTGATTATACGTTATGCAATCTCATAATTTCTAATAAATTTAACTCAGAATCAGATGTTGATGACTTGATTTGTTTTAATGTGCAGCTATTCAATGCTGAGTCTCCAACACCCAGGTGGGAGGATGTTGGTTCCTTCAACCTAGATGGAGCCATGGCAGCTACAGAGGACATCGCGACACCATACACACAGGTATTTTTATTTCAGTAATTAAATTTAATGTTAATAGTCAATCGTGTCATCCAATGTAGTTAATATTTAGTAATTGAATATGAATATTTTTGTGCAAATGAACAGGTGTCTGAATGAGTGAGTGACCAACCATCCTCGTAGGGGATCAATATATCCCCTCAAGAGTAGGTATCTTGTAGTTAAGTGTAAATTTAATTTCAATTTTGATGGCTTACATTTGTATAGTTATATTTTTATGTACTAACATGCGAGGCCATGAATACGTATGCAGTTCCAAGTACATAGGCATGTCGGTGTCACTATCTCTCCATCGACTGCCTTTTTCCCACCATATATGCCAGGTGTATCCCTTGGCATACATGTCCCTTTCCCTGCATCCCTCCCCACTCCGTTCCATCCATCCCTTGCATCCCATCCACCACCACACTTCCATCCATCTTCCCTTTCTTCTTCATAGCCTTCTCTCACTCCCCCCCGCCCCACCCATCTTGATGCATTCAATGGTATTACAGATTCATTTCATCCCTGCTCAAGGTTAGTATGCAAATCACAAAATATATGTTTATACGTGTCATACAAATATTCATATTCTACATGGTACCTACAATAGCATGTGTTTCGATCAATGCATATACAAACGTACCATAGTTTACATTTCTCAAAGGACCTTTGGCCCATGTTAAATTGTGTGTCATCGTTCTTGAATCTCTCATAGATTTCAGTCTGTGTTGTGTCAAGGAAGTTTTTGACGTGGGGTTAATCTTCAGTAGAACCTATTCTCAACTTTAGCATATCTCTTTGGTTAGATGAAGGTTTGGTATGATCATGCCAAAAAAATTTGTACTAAGTCCTTAACAGCATCAATTAGCTTCATATCTCGATGAGGCAACCTTCCTACAAAATCCCAACAATCTTTTCCACTTGGAGTCTGAATATTTTATCTTATAACAGAGTACTTCTTAACTTTTTTTATATTTAATTTAAGTATGTGAGAAGTGTGTGAAAGAAGGCGATGTTGCCATGTGGACCATGTGGACTTACTTGCAACTGATTATGATAACACACGATCAGCTGCACAAAGATATTTAGTACGATACATCTTCCCAATCACATTAAAAGCAGATTGGAGATTTCTAACAATATGATTTTTAGCCTCTAAACTTCAAACCATATTTATGCCCAGAATTCTCCTAACAATAGCTAAATAAATTGACTTTAACAAAAATAGTAATAATTGACATTTCCCTGAATTACCTTTGGATTCAAAATATTCCTTCATTAATTTTCTACATTTCCAATCGATAGTGTGTTTGGGAAACTTACCTTCAAGGCCTAACAGACAACTTTCATCCACATGGATACATCTAGGAGTCCGTTTTCTTATACTTAGATAGTCAAGGTAGGGAAGGTGGACAGGAGCTAGGAATCCTAGGGATTCCTTGCTGTGGTGATTCATTCACATGTTGGTCCATATTGCGAGTGTGCTTGACATGGTTGTGGTCTTATTGGAGATATTTCAAATTAATCATTTCTCCGAGGTCCAACGCTTGATACTTGGTGTCTCTCGACATACCTATGTATTCAAGAGCTTCAACATGGCTTGTTAATGGATTGTTGGTTGGAGACTTTGTTGATGTTGGAATTTGAGTTGGGTCTATTGGACGCAACCACTTCACCCGTGGTTCTAAAGTAGAGGTTGTTTTGTCATCAAATCTGTTAGGATCAGTCGTAGTATTAGTGGAAATGTATGGACCATGTCTCACTCTCTCCATTTCCAACGTGTCCTTTTCTCTTACCTCATGTTCCTTTTCAATGGGCATATTCCTTCTAGTTTTCCTTACTGTGTTACATGATTTTCCCATCTCTAAAAGTTTCTTTATCAAAACTATGAGGTCTACCCCTGCATAAGAAGCAAAAAATAAGTTATTAGTTCCATTATGCAATAAACATGATGCGTTCCAACATAATTAACTAAATTATAGATATGTTAGGATGGTAATTATTGGCATTGATACATAAATGTTGATTAAAGGCTTCTCTTTATGTTCGAACTAAAGTTTCATTTCTATACTCTATTTGATTCAAGTAAAGAGAGTCAAGTTTGTAGGTATTACAACTATAGGATTATGACTTCCTTTGTGTTCAAAAAGTATTGGAAGTCATAAGAATATGAGTGAAATATTCTTTATTTCCAACACCTTCGAACGAGATGACATTACAGGAAATATGCCACATTAGTTGTGAGGGAATACACAAGTTGGTGTTTGGATGTCTTTGGAATAAATTGAATAAATTACACTCATTAAGTTACAGGTTAACTAAAAAGAACAAATTGACTAATTACACAATGAGGAGGTTTCAAATCCCTTGAAAAAAGGAGAAATCACTGAGGTAGAGGCATCCCTATGAAGCTCAAAGGCATGTTATGATAAATCTAGCATGAAGAGGAGAGCATGGACAAGTTGGTGAACTATTCAATATGGACCCTCTCCCATGATTACTTCCAAGGTTTTTATACAAATTGAAGAGTCTCAATAAAGAACCTCATCTATGTCATCCTTGTGGGAAATCAAAATATATCCATGTGCAAATGCTTATTGGTCTACAATGCATACTTTATCTTGTATATAAAATATGGAAAACTTGGTGAACTATTTAATATGGACCCTCTCCCATGATTTCTTAAAAGTTTTTTTTTTTAAATTGAAGAGTCTCAAGAGATAACTTCATCTATGCCATCATTGTGTGAAATCAAAATATATTCATGTGCAAATGTAAATTAGTTAACATTGCATACTTCATCTTCTATGGAGAATATGAGGCTTGTTTAGATGTGAAGTTGGGAATTATTCTTGTGAAATCAATTGTTGTTAATGAGAGATATATTGTTGTAGGCATATGATAAAACATAAATCAATGAAATGATTTGAAATCTTCTGAATGAAAACAATTATTTACAATTCATCATACGTATTCAAAATGATCTCTTCTTGCAATGAAAACTTGTAGTTTGAATGTATCCACTAACTTACAAGACCACTGAATATGTTTCTTAGATTCCAAGAGTGATATTCTATCCAATAGATAAAAGAGTGTCCAATTGATGATCGAGTGTGAGCCAAATTACAAAGTTCAAGAACACAAAACATGCGAACAATTGTAGAAAACCTGTGAAAATTGGTAGCAACCCCAAGAATCCAGATCTCTATTTTTTTAACAAGTAACAGGTGCGCGCATGCATCTTTATTCATGCACACATGTGTATAAGAGCACGCATGCGTACTAACACATATGCACAAATAGGCGCATGCATGATTATGCCTAACATTTACAACAATTACTCACTAACGTTTATCTCATTTAATGACTAACATTCTTCAACAATGTCTTGGTATTCACACATGTACGAGTATTTTTACAATATAGTTTTCACCACTACTTTCTTCCTAGGCCCATGGGTGTCATTATGAGGTCTTAGGATCCTTACCTATGGCTAGTGGAGGGTAAGGGATGCCTCCAACACTGACCATCATCACAATCATCATCATCGTAATCATCATCATAATCATCGTCATCATAGTCATCCTCATCATCATCGTCATAGTCCTCAGCCTCATCCTCATCATTGTCATCATCCTCGAATCAAACTTGGAATGGTTGCTTGTTATATATAAATAACAGAATAGATAAAGCTCTATTAATATGTTGTCAATTGTGTACTGAGAAAAATGCAGAGATTGCTTGTGAAAGCAGACACGTCAAAATCATGGACGTGAGTTCCATGAGTAATTGAAATTGACAACTACTATCAAGAAATAAGAAAGCATTGGACTCTTTGGAGTCTACAAAATCCTTCATCTTTCAAATTTTATAGATTTTATGTCGAAGGGGCCAAGTTGTATGGAGTATCAAATATCTTACTATAAATATTGATTAACAAATCTTGAAAATGGGCGAAATCTCATTACCAAATCTTGAAAACCGTCGAAATATTTAATACACATATAAGCACTCATTACATTGATGGCCACACACTTGTTTGAATATTTCTGGTACCAGATGATCTGTTATATTCTATGGACCGCACAATTGCAAACATCAATGAACAACCATCACATGAAAAGAAACTCACGAGTCACGGCCACTACAGTATTGGAATTTTAATCAACACCATTACTTTGAAAACACCCTTTCAGCATCATTTATATAATAAATTCACTATCTTCAAGAACAAAAGCTCAACTGAGCAACATCTTACCCCCTAGGACATCAGACAAGACTAAAGAGAGCACAATATGAACCGAGACGAATTATCCCATGAGGAACTTGAGGGATAACTAATTCAAGATGATGTATATTTTCCATCATATTATAAAAAGTGCCAAAAACACATTCTAAAAGGATGCTGAGCTCCTCCACTAAGATTACGCTCAACTTTCTGCACTAAGCTGAGGCTCAAATTTCATCATAATCATCATCGTCATAGTCATCCTCATCCTCATCATCATAGTCATCATTGTCATCATCCTCATCCTCATCATTGTCATCATCCTCATCATCATCATCACCATCATTGTTCATAATCATCATCATCGGCATCATCATCATCCTCCTCCTCCTCCTCCTCCTCCTCCTCCTCATCATCATCCTCATCCTCATCCTCCTCATCTTCATCATCATCATCATACTCATACCCATTATCATCATCATAGTCATCATCCTCATAATCATCATTGTCATCATCATCATTATCATCACCATCATAGTCATCATCATACTCATCATCTTAATCATGATTATAATCATCGTCATCATAGTCATACTATTCGTGATCATCATCATTGTCATCGTCATCGTCATCATCATCATCATCATAGCCATAGTCATAGTCATCATCATCATGGTCATCGTCATCATCATCAACATCAACATCATTCATCAACATCATCTACATCATTTCATAGTCGTCATCCTCATCATCATCAGCATTTTTCATCATCATCATTACATTGCAAATGCTTCAAAATAAAATCAAAGCAAAGTTTCAACTAAACCTATCATCATCATCAACATTGTTCCTCATCATCGTCGTCATCATCATCCTCCTCCTCATCATCATCATCATCACCATCATTGTTCATCATCATTGTCATCATCATCATCATCATCATCCTCTTCCTCATCCTCATAATCATAGTCATCATCCTCACCATCATCATTGTCATCATCCTTATCATCATCATCACCATCATCATCATCATCATCATCATCATAATCATCATCATTGTTCCTCATCATCATCGTCATCGTCATCATCCTCATCATCATCATCATCATTGTTCATCATCATAGTCATCATCCTCGTCGTCGTCGTCGTCAACATCATCATGCTCATCATCGTAATCATCATAAACATCGTCATCATAGTCATAGTCATTGTGATCATCATCATCATCATCATCACCACCATCATTGTCATAGTCATCATCCTCATCATCATCATTGTCATCATCCTTATCATCATCATCACAATAATCATCATCATTGTTCCTTATCATCGTCTTCATCATCATCATCCTTGTCATCATCATCACCATCATTGTTCCTCATCCTCATCATCCTAATCATTGTCCTCATCAACATCATCATCCTCATCATCGTAATCATCATAATCATCATCATCATAGTCATAGTCATCGTGATCATCATCATGATCATCATGATCATCATCATCACCATCATTGTTCATCATCATTGTCATCGCCGTCATCATCATCATCATCATCATCATCCTCCTCCTCCTCATCATCATCATTGTCATCATCATCATCATTATCATCACCAACATAGTAATCATCATCCTCCTCATCGTAATCATCATCATAATCATTGTCATCATAGTCATACTATTTGTGATCATCATCATCATCATAATCGTTGTTGTCGTCATCGTCATCGTCATCATCATGATCATCATGATCATCATCATCATAGTCATCATCATCATTGTTCATCATCATCGTCATGGTCATCATCAACATGGTCATCATCATCATCATCAACATCATCATCCTCATCATCGTAATCATCATCATCATCATCATAATCATCTTCATCATAGTCATAGTCATTGTGGTCATCATCATCATCATCATCATCATCACCATCATTATTCATCATCATCGCCATCATTGTCATTGTCATCATCATCATCATCATCATCATCATCATCCTCATCATCATCATCATAGTCATCATCCTAATCATCATTGTCATCATCCTCCTCCTCCTCCTCATCATTGTTCATCATCATCATTCTATTACAAATGCTTGAAAATAAAATCAAAGCAAAGTTTCAACTAAACTTATCATCATCATCATTGTTCCTCATCATCATCATCATCATCATCATCATCATAGTCATCATCCTCATCATCATCATTGTCATCATCCTTATCATCATCATCACCATCACCACTATCATCATCATCATCATCATCATCATCATCATTGTTCCTCATCATCGTTGTCATCATCATCATCCTCATCATCATCATCATCATCATCATCACCATCATTGTTCATCATCATAGTAATTATAATCCTCATCATCATCATTGTCATCATCAACACCATCATCATCATCGTAATCATCATAATCATCATAATCATCGTCATCATAGTCATAGTCATCGTGATCATCATCATCATCCTCCTCAGCATCATCATCATCATCACCACCATTATTGTTCATCATCATCATCATCATCATCATCATCATCATAGTCATCATCCTCGTCATCATCATTGTCATCATCCTCCTCCTCCTCCTCCTCCTCATCATTGTTCATCATCATCATTCCATTGCAAATGCTTAAAAATAAAATCAAAGCAAAGTTTCAACTAAACCTATCACCATCATCATCATCATCATTGTTCCTCATCATCATAGTCATCATCATCGTCATCATCATCATCACCATCATTGTTCATCGTCATTGTCATGTCATCATCATCCTTATCGTCATCCTCGCCATCGTCCTCGTCATCATCATTGTCATCATCCTTATCATCATCATCGTCATTGTCATCATCATCATCATCATCATCATCATGTTCCTCCTCATCATCATCATAGTAATCATCCTCATCATCATCATTGTCATCATCCTCCTCCTCATCATCATCGTCATGGTCATCATCATCATTCCATTGAAAATGATGGAAAATAAAATTAAAGAAAAGGTTCAACTAAACCTATCATCATCATTATTCCTCATCGTTGTAGTCATCATCATCATCCTCATCCTCATCCTCATCATCATCATCATCATCACATCGTCGTCATCATCATCATCATCATCGTCATTTTCATCCTCATCATTATCATCATAGTCATCATCCTCATCCTCATCATCATAGTCATCATCATTGTCATCATCTTGATCATCCTCATTACCATCATTGTTCATCATCATCATCATCGTCATCATCCTCATCATCCTCATCATCATATTCATCCTCCTCCTCCTCCTCCTCATCATCATCCTCATCCTCATCCTCCTCATCATAGTCATCATCCTCATCATCTTCATTGTCATCCTCATCATCATAACCATCATAGTCGTCATCATCCTCATCATCGTAATCATCATCATAATAATCGTCATCATATTCATACTATTTGTGATCATCATCATCATTGTCGTCGTCATTATCATCATCATCATCATCATCATCATCATCACCATCATCATCTTAGTCATCATCATCGTCATCATCATTGTTCATCGTCATTGTCATGGTCATCATCGTCATCATCAACATCCTCATCCTCATCATCGTAATCATCATCGTCATAGTCATAGTCCATTAGAGGAAATTTGAGGTCTAAAATGGGCCTCCTAAGGAAAATAATAAAATAATAGTTAAAATAATAAAATAATAGTTATCAATTTTGGAGGAAGAATGAAAAAAATACTTTTTTTGTTCGTATTTTTGACATATCTCCCTGTGTTTTTACTCAAATTTTGAGCAGGAGAGCTCATTGGATGCATAATTTAATTCCGCATCCAACGAGTACCCACACTGCATACTTTTGATGGACCCCTGCATTAGAGGAAATTTGGGGTCTAAAATGGGCCTTATAAGAAAACGCACCAACAATAAATTTTGTGAGTTGGAATTTAGGAACAAATATAATTTTAATAAAATGAGTCAACCATAATGGTTGAATTGACATATTTGTCATAAAAGAAAACTACTTTTTTTGTTCGTATTTTATACATATCTCCTTGTGTTTTTACTCAAATTCTTAGCAAGAGAGCTCGTTGGATGTAGAATTTAATTCCGCATCCAAGAGTACCCACAATGCATACTTTTGACGGACCCTGCTACCCCAAAAATAAGAAATACATTATGATCATCATCTTCATCATCATCATCATCATCATCATCATCATCATCACCACCATTATTGTTCATCATCATCGTCATCGCCATTATAATCATCATCATCATTCTCATCATCATAGTCATCATCCTCATCATCATCATTGTCATCATCCTCCTCCTCATCATCATTGTTCATCATCATCATTCCATTGCAAATGCTTGAAAATAAAATTAAAACAAAGTTTTAACTTAACAGATGTGTGCACACGTCTTTAACGCGTACATAGTTAGAAGTGCGAGCACACTTCTAGGGTGTGCATGTTACGTTTTAAACTATGCGCACGCGTGATTTAAATTTAGAATTTTGGCGGGCACCATTTTTCCAACCTATGTGGTTGATGAATTGGCTTCTTTGGTTTTAGGTTTGGGTTGCCAAAGAAGACACAAAGACCTGCATCTTTAAA
>LPNX010831278.1:671140-714874 GCA_001517045.1 Pseudotsuga menziesii | reverse complement strand
TATATATATATATATATATATATATATATATATGGAAAAATAATGTTGCACTAGACACACCTGTTATATACAACTCTACATAATTGTTTTCACAAAATTACACCATTTACATACCAAACGACTGGACCAACGCAAACATATTCATTATTTTTTGGGAAAAAAATAACATACCAACCTCAGAAGAACCTCATTTTTTGGGATTTATACTTAGTTTTCATAAATAAAAGTTATATATTCTGGACGCTAATCCGATTTTTCACGTTTCATATTGTTACGCCATGTTCCAAAAAGTTGTGTAGGTACCTCTAATATTAATTTTTGATGTTCATATTTTTGTTTTTCCAGAAGTCAATTGCAACGAACACGTCATAAGTGACCAGCATTTGCTTGCACCATTCTAGTAGTAAAATGACTTATAAAACTAGAATTTAATTAAGGTGTCAAGTAAAATATTAAATATTTTAATGTTGACTAGCAATTTCTCTCATTTAATTTAAAAAAAAATTAAAAATATAATAAAATATATTATCTCCATCTTCATAAAAATTATTTCCTAGTATCTCCATTTTCTCATTATCTTTAAATAGGGTATATAAATTCATAACCAAGCAAACTTCAATTACATATAGATATGCATATGTATATTCCAAATATAGGATTTAAAAAAAAATGTTTTTGAATTTTTATTTATTATATCATAATTTTAAATGATATACATGATCTTTCATTCTTTCCATAAATGTTTTATGCCTTAATAATATATAAGTGTCTAAGTATAATATATTCATTAGATCCACCTTGTTTTTGAAATGAGAGTAGTTGAAATTATAACAAAGAATAATTATGATACATACCAATGATGATTTGCACTCTAATTAGCCGATTTTGATACAGTTACAACAATACAATAAATTAAATGATAAAAACCAAACCAAAATGAAAATAATAGAAATAAAGGAATATCATATCTAATTATGGAGAACAACATATAATCACAATTATTTGATAGACATGAAACATATTTCACATCAAATTGGTTGTTAATGGACTCCAATTTTTTAAACACAACATCTAGTAATAAACTTTCCATTTACACCATCATAACATGAAAAATAAACAATATAATTAGGAATCAAAGATAAGAATAACAAAATGATATCTCAATATGTAAATGATGAAATAAAACATGTACATATCACTCTCTCTTCCCATCACCCTCATTATCTTCCTTGGTTGGCATGATGACACTGTTGTTCTCAAAACAATGTTTAGATCTAGGTTTGTGTCTTAATATGAACCATCAATCTCTTTCCAACACATCTAGGTAAAATAGCACTTGTTTGCATTGTTTTTGGAAAAAATAAATCTACTTTCTTTCATCCCACATCTTTCTAGAGTTGATACATATAAACCCACCATCACGATCTTCCTTTACAGTATTATTGTTGAATGTGTCCCACTTTGCACCTAAAAGTAACACATTGGGAATATGAGAAATACACTTGAATGGTCTCCTATATCTTTCTTAAATAACACAACCCTCTTATAAAGTTTTGATCATTGTGGCTAACACAACCATATTGGTTTAACTAAAATTCCACTCCATAGTCTTGTGTAAGAAGTTTTTTATCAACATCCTCGGTGCAAAAATGACAGTGTCATAACAAATGATAGTGTCATATGTCTAATAAACCAACCACTAATATATTAAACATAGATGTTATATTTCAAAGTTTCATTATAATGTTAGAAATGTACAGAAATAGATTATTACCTAGTTGGTTCACCTTATCCCAATGTTTAGCGCATCCTCCTCTTTAAGAAAGTGATGTGTTGATGTAACATATTTCTCATCAACTTGGTCTGCAACCCAACTATTGAGACGTATTATTAGAAAATTTTCTTTTAAATGATCTGGAAAAGGCATACCCTTGAACTCTTTTAATTATTTTCTATAAATGTCCCATTTCCTCCTCTTCTCTTCATATAATTCTACCTTTAGTTGTGTTTACCCCATGTTTTAAATAATGAATTTATTGATGCCATCATTTTCTGAATTCATTGTTCTATTCATGGAAAAAAACCACATTCGCTACGTATGGGATCAAATATATATTTTTAAGCTTATTGTAAATACTTACAATGTGGAAATATGAGGATTGAAAGATAATTTTTTTATTTGTTATCGTTCACACTTTTCCATTCATTTCTAGTAGCTCCCCTTCCATTTTTTCCCCATCACATTCATCATTACAAATTAATGTACCTAGTGTGTGGTGTATTTGCTTGTATTACTCATTAGAATAATAGAATAACTCATATACTGTGTACACATCTTCCATGGACCCCTTGGGTTTCACCTTTTGTCAAACAAATCCATTCAAATTTTTTATGAACAATCCAAGAGTAACATCCAATGACATGAGACCACCATGGCTAATTCAACCTCTTTGACTACGTGTATTACAAGATGAACCTACAAGTCCATGAAACTCATCAGTAGTTCCTTCTCAAATATACCAACAATATTATCCATCTCTTTATGCCACTATGGAAGTACAGTGATGTAAATATCCTTTGGTGTTATCAACTGTATAGATGTGGATAGTTTAGATATGGAACACCACAAGTCATTCGGAAAGCCATGCTTCACACACCCATGCATGAACAACATATAGTGACACTACCAAGTAAAAACACAAATTTAATTCCATTTTAACGTGTGTTGTAAAATATATAAATAAAAATAAACACATTTTTTGACATTATACAAACCGTTAGAAGGTTGAGAGTTCATGTGGTTTCAAATGTTCATTTGCAGTGAGGCAGTGCTATAGAGTAGACATATATAAAGAAGGCTCATTCACACCCAATATAACTTAATTTTCCAAATAAATATTATATTTATTCAAAATCCATGAGACATCTCCATTTTCAAATGAAAAATAGGGGTCAAGGTCTCCTATAATTTCTTATCTTGCCTAATGGTTGTTTTTAGTATTTCAAGCAATATGGAAACCAAACTTGTCACTTTTTTTGAATGATATATGACTCCAAAAAGAACATGATTTTTTTTAATATATGCACGCGGTATAGTAAGTGGACAATATTAAGATGATCCAAATATGGGAGCTCATAAAATATCAATTTCCTTTTCATCCCTTTGGGCATTTTTCTCAACATAGGTGTCGAAGAATTTAGGATCATCAAACATAAGTTCATGTTGGCGCCCCAACAATTGACATTTATTTGTGTAAAATAAAGGGACTATCTGTTTGAATTTTGTAAGTATTTTTCTATGAGTTTTCTTTCATCTTATCTACCTTGCTTTGGTAAGTGGTATCTTGGCTCTCTTTCTTTGATCCCTCGGTTTCTGCAGTGCTTGTTCTTTTGCTTGGCTTTCATTGTATAAGGATTAGGTGATTTGGATATCTTTCATTAGTGTAAATTTCAACTCAAAATGGGCCTTTCAACCCTAATTCAAATTCCATGTCATCATATGTTAGCCAATGAAATTGCTTTAAATTTGAAATACCGTATACGTCTTAAACAAATTTTTAATATAAATTTGGGGATAGGTATCATAAAAAAAACTACCCTTTTGTTTGTATTTTCAACATATCTCCATGTGTTTTTACTCAAATTTTGATTGGAAGAGCTCATTGGATGCGGAATAAAATTCCACATCTAACGAGTACCCACTCTACAAACTTTTGACGGACCCCGCTACCCTAAAAACAAGAAATACCTAAAAAACATGATGATGATGATGATGATGATCAAGTTTTTCAGGTATTTCTTGTTTTTGGGGTAGAGAGGTCCGTCAAAAGTATGTAGAGTGGGTACTCGTTGGATGCAGAATTTATTTCCGCATCCAACAAGATCTTCCAATCGAAATTTGAGTAAAAACACATGGATATGTGTTGCACATACGAACAAAAAAAGTATTTTGTTTCTTTTCTTCCTCCAAAATTAATAAATATTATTTTATTATTTTAACTATTATTTTATTAATTTCCTTATGAGCCCCATTTAGAGTTTAAATTTCCTCTAATGGTCATTAGCATCTATTGTCCCTCTAGTTGATGAACACCAACTACTTAGATTACTTGATCTTATTTGAGCTAATCAAATCCTTCAGTTTGGTTTGGTTGTATTTATATGATGCTTCGATAGGTTTAATAAATTTTGGTTTGTTGGTGCATTTCGAGTTGACGACCATTTTAGTATATCATAATTAATTAATTAAAAGCTGAGTTTTAATGATTTCGATGTATGTCTTAAAAGAGTTTATTTCAAATAACGGGACCATGCTATTATTTTTGAATTAGAATGATCAATCAAATTTTGCAAGCCTAAAATTTCACATTTTTATGATTTTGGTTAAAGCATCGTTTACTTCAATTATCAATAATGAGTGGAATGTCTTAAAGATATTATTTTCTATAAAACCTCTCATTTTGTCTAGTATGCAAAAATGGATTACATGATGAATATTGAATTACTTACATTGGTTCCTCATGAATTATATAATGAAAATTTAACAATATTATTTACCATCTAGTCTTCATCAATACTTTGATGCTCTTTCTCTCCACAATTTTCCTTTAACATAAATTATAACACCAATAAATTATTATTTAAGTTCCTTTAAAATAAAAACATTTCTTTATAATACTATAAAATTATATTATGATTAATTACCCTTTTTTTTATAAGACACCTTCTATCTATAAAAATATACCATTATTTTTAACATATTGTATTTAAGTGTCTTTGCAAAACAGGTAGCTTTAATATATATGAACAAGTGTTGTGTGACAGTTGATACCTGCCGATGTTGGTAGGTCTTGGCAGGTCAAATTGTAATAACGCTTTCCATTGGACAGATACATTTCTACTCTAGCCACGTATGCTCTAATGGATTGTTTCTCTTAGAGTGTTTGATCAAACATGACGGTTTGAGAGGTAAAGGTGTTTACTTGTTAGCAGGCTTACTTAGTTCTCTGAACTAAGGCACCTATTCTATTTACATGCAGTTCAAGCTTGCAACGCAAACTTGTTTAACGAGTACGGAAATACTCAATCTTGAATAACATACTGCTTCTTATCTTGGTTCCTTTTCAACTTAGAATTATACGAGGTAAAATACTCCTACTGCTAAATTTCCTGAATATTACTTATGCTTCATTACGGAATTGTAATTTATCGTTTTACGTATTAGTATTAACTTCATTCTCTATGTATTTTATTAAGTCTTATTAATATTTCTTATGTGCTTCTTATTGTAGGTTAAGAATGTGGCCTTCAAAACCAAGCCATTGATTTAAAGGGTTAAAGTAATTAACATGGCATATTCCATATGCCATGTTCACTAAGAAAAAGCTTAGGGCTTAAATGTATTGTCTTAAGCTTATTTCTTAAAGCCTAAGGTTCATATGTTAATAGGTTTTAAACCTATGGTACATACATTATATTAAATACATAAGACTTGGGTTGACTTAAGGCTAGTGAAGACCATATATGGACCTTACACTTAAACCTTATCATTGTAATATATTAACCTTGCTTATAGTGTATACGTTGTAATGTTGCAAGGTGATATGAAATAAGGTGGTGAAACTATAAAATATGGTAGAAACCATATGATAGCAGGGTTTAAGCCTTCATGTGGGAAGTTGACATACATAGCAATGCAGCGAAACTTAAACTATGGAGAGTGGGTTTGGTATGGCGTTAGTGGTCACCAGCTGGTGCATTCAATGCTATTAGGAGAACGTGACAGCCCCAAGCTTAGGGCTTGGGCACACAATGGTTTTCTCATTTGCAAGGTTTTGAGTTGGGGTTTGGTCTCGCTCTGCGTAGGGGAGAATATAGGTGACCTCCATGAGCTTAGAGGTAAGATCCTTGTTTGGCCTCTTATCATTTCTATGGTTTGCGTTGCTGCAATTTATTGTTGTCATGCTTCTCATCATTTTTTTGTGTGGATGGTTGCAGGTGTTGGGGTCTGTGGAGAGAGTCATGGCTCAAAGCTTGTCACTTATTCCTGTAAGATAGAAATGGTGAATGGTAAGCCTTCCAAAAATCCAATGCTTGTTACCTCTCAAGTCGACTGAGTGATGTCTTCGCTGTTTGGTTTTGGGGTTTCATTATGGGGTCTAAAATTCACCTTCGGGCATATGATTACAAACTTGGATTTATTTAAATGTTTCAATGGCTTTGGCGGTGGAGTGAAAAATCACACTTCCTCTGGTTCTATGTATAAATTTTTGGGTTTGTAATGATTAAATGGTTTGGGCCTTTGAGCCATCGGCTGCACCATTGCTTGCAATGGTGTCAGAGCCCATTGGCATGCCTGTAGACTTCGTTTTTGCTTCAGAAGCGACTGTGTGGAGACACTGTGATTTACCATACTATGTATGCTGTCTATACTCTGAGTTTTTAATAAAAGACTCATGTCATGTTACTTACTGTGTTGTGTAATGTGAATTCTATGTTAATGGTTTAATAAGGCTGTTTTGGCACAGGCATTCTCCTTCGTTTGAGGTCTGTGTGTTAAGTATATTTTAAAGGGCTGTAATTATGAACAGCATGGATGTTGAGAGATCAAGTCTTGAATGGCTTGAGCCTTCCCCTTCATGGCTACTATAGTCTTGTTGTTATTTCATTTCTTGCTTATCCTATAATAGATAGTTTAATGGTTGATTTGTTAACAGGGTAGTTTTGTAATAAGACCATACTATGTAGTTATATTTTGGCATGGTTGTAACTTATGTGAATGTTGTGCATAGCATCTGTGGTTTATTTAATTATTATGAATTCTTTGGTTTTGTAGAAGCCGGGGATTATAAACCCACGATGGCATTCGTTGTTGTGTTTAGGTTGTAAATGGACTCTGTGCATTTAAAATATTTGTGGTCGAGGCCATATTTTAGCGTTGGTACCATACTAGGGTCATGCGACCTTGATGTAGTGAATGCAATAGTAGATAACAACACTTCGATGATTTTACTAGAATTATTGTGGTTATTAATAATTTTTTTACCGCATAACGAATGTATAGTGTGGCCTTCGATAAATAATAAAAATGACCTACACGAATTAATCTTGGGCGTTACCATGGTTAAAGACTATGGGTTATTAAAAGAATTGGTTTATGTGCATTATTTAATAGTTATGGTTCTTAATTATTTTAAATAACAGTAGCATGGTTGCGTTATTCGATTACTATTTTCAAATTTATGCGATGGTTATTAAATTGTGCTTTGGCCTTGGGTATAGGACATCCATGGGAATCGATGTCGTGACCTCTGTTGGAAATTAAAGAGTTTTAATTACTAGTTGGTTAATGTGATGTGCTTAGGGAAATTTAAATAGGACTGTGGATTATTATGTATGTAAACAGAGTTTTGATAAAGGACCACATGGATGGTCACGATGCCTCCTCTGATTATTTATAATGTTGTTTTATTTATGTTGAGTATTTTAATATTAATGTGTAATATGGAGACTGACCTTGAAAGGTCCTTAGTGATTTGATTAGCTTTGTTTTATATATAATATATTCTTTGTCGATTTAATTTATATTCTAGTTCTGTTACTAAATGCTCGTATTTAGCATTCTAGTTTATTTACTGCTGAACTAGTTTTAATTAAAACTTAAAACAAGCCTCTGCCGACAAATGTGATGTGTGAGCAGAGTACTAAAACCCAAGGCGTAAATACTTATACTACTGAAAAAAAAACCTAGTTACAGTAAGCATAAACTAAATACTTGGAATAATACAGAAACAATCTTAAGGATACAAACCCTAGTAATATACAACATATATGAAAATTTATAGCCTAGGGTTAGCATTTTAAGAATACAAACCCTAGCAGATTATTAACAAGAGAATAAAACCAACAAGGTTAGTATATGAATTGAAATCACCTACCTAGTATAAACCAGTAGTTATTCTAGGAAAATAGAATAGGCAGTCAAGGGTTTCGTACTTGACTTTGAAGCTCTATTAATGGTTGAACCTAGACACTCAAATAACCAACATTAAAAATTCAATGTAGATCTGACCTCTGTTTGATGACCAAATCACTTGGGAACTACCAAGTTCCACCCAACCATGACCCAGAACCGTTCCTGGTTTTAATGCATATTCCCCCGAGCTGGACTCCAACATGAAAGTAGCTTATAGCTCCTAAGGTAAGGTTTCCTAAATGGTATTCAGTTCTGAATCAATCCTCTTTTTCCTTGCAAGAAAACGTTCTTCAAGAAAATACTTGAGAGCCAAAACAAGTATAATAACAATTCTCCAAACATAAAAATCAAAACCCCAAGCCTTTGCTTGGCTTGAGTCTTTATAGATAGAATTTTCAGTTAAAGGGACAGTTTAATCAAGAAATCCTTGATTTCTTGATTTAACCCTTTTTTAATTAATGGGGTAATTTTCAATACTTAACTTAGGAACTTTTAACTAGTTCCTAGTTAAACTTTCATAGGCATTATAGTATTTATTAATCCTTTAATAATAAATCATAATTGATGGATCTTCTCTTCTTTCTTTTATTTAATTATATATTTAATCATAATTAATTCGTTATACATACTATGTATAAAATACATAGTATTATAACACTTGTTAACATTCTTCTCTGGGCATCATGTGCCATGATCCCTAGACTTAATGACACTTCTTCATTAAGGTCAAGTAGATAGGTGGCTTAGGTCTACTAGGCTAGGAAACTCTAAAAAGCCTTGCATGTTGGATTTCCCTCGTATAACATGGTAGCTCTTCAGTACTTTGATGAGAATACATAAATTCGAAATTTCATTTAATCACTTATAAATAAGTATGATGAGATCAATATTTTTCTTGAGTCATTTTCACTCGGAAGTTATTAAATTCTTATCAGTAACCCCTAGCGCTTACTAGAGCCCAAACTCAATGCCTATAGCATGGAGTTACAAACATAGTACAATTCCAGAGCTTTTGCTCAACACTAAATGCTAGGATGTAGTTGTACAATACACCAAGGGATACAATGGCCAAGGATCTGATGCTCCAAAGCTTATGCTCAACATCAACATGGAAAGATCCAGGGATTATGCCCAACACATCCAATTATCTTTTCATGTGTTTCAAAGCTTCTTGCTCAACACAAAGGTAAGTACTCATGTGCTCCAAAGCTTCTCTCTCAACACAATCAATCAATCAATCAAGTGTTCTAGAGCTCCTCGCTCCACACGAAACATCTCGTCAATCATGTGCTTCAGGTTCCATGCCCAACACAAACAAGCATATACATATATCATCAATAATTGGATTACGCCCAATATATTAAAAAAATCACCATGTTCATATGCAGTGGGGTATTTGACCCACTATAAAATAAAACATCAAGATAATCATCATAATCAATAGGAACATGCATATAAGTGTTAGGTCCAAAATTCAGGATATTACAGCATGTTTCCTAGTTAAACTCTTGGAATCCATGTTAAAATAAATATCATCAATGATTTTGATCAAATATATGATATTCGACATCGAAGCAGATAAATGAAAAATGTTTATAGCACATTTACTGGCTGCCCAATTGATAACAACTTGCGCATCACTTGAATTACAAATTTAAGACCACTATAGGAATCGACAACATTAGCTAAATTGCTTGAAGGTGCAGCACTAATTTATATGATTGATTTTTGGATCACCAAAGCACTTTGTAGTGTTAGCTAAATTGCTTAAGAGGGTAGGATTAAAGGATACAATGCTATATTGAAGTACTTTGTAATGTTAGTTGAATTTTCTTTAAGCACTATTTACACCATAAAGTGTTTTTTATAATGAATGTATTTTTTCGTTGGATGCTGCTTCATTTTAAACAAATATTTCTTATACAGTTTTGTTCATGGAAGATTTCCATATGAGAATATTAAACCATACCATGTGTTGAAGATCTTGTTATTAAGCATGCCTAAGTAGAAAATTGTAAGCTCATATGATCCTGTCAAATCCTTTGTATGATCTGTTAACCCAAAAAATCCATCACTAAGCTATCCATGACCTACACCACCCAAGGACACCACTTCACAACCCTCCATTAGAACCCCACACCCTAAAAAATGCTTCAAGATGAAGAAAAGGGCTTAAAAACCCCAAAAAGGAGCCTAAAATACTCTCCTAGGAACTAAAGGCCCCCAAAAGGGGCTAAAAGTCTAAAAGGAGATAAAATTAGGGCAAAAGGGGCTAGAAGCCCAAAAAAGGGGCTAAAGCCTGGACCAAGGGCTTAAAACCCTAAAACCCCAAAAAAGCTATAAAAGGAGGGTGGAGGGTCACTCTCAAAACACTTCTCCCTTGCATAGTGTTATGCTGCTCGTGGATGCCTTGAGACCCTTTGTCTCTCAAGCCACCCACACTCCCTCTCCTCCATCTCCATTGAGCCATATCTCCCCCATCCAAGAGAGGTGCTTCTTCAAGCTAGGGCATGGTGGCCCATTTCACCCAAAGAGAAGGTATAGCTTGTTATTTGTTGTATTTTCTTAGTAATTTCTTTCCTTTCAAATCCATTGTTTCATTTGCAGGTTTATTCCCTAACTTGTTTTGTAGGTATTTTGGTTTACTGTAGCTTAATGATTGTTTGTAGGTTATTGGAAGCGGAACCCTAACCTTTGTTTGCAAAGGGGTTCTCTATATTTTTCTTCCATCTTTGCTTTTATTTCTATCTAGTTTCATTCTCGCTTTTCTTTTCTGCATTTACAAGCAGGAACCTACACTTCTATACTATAGATAGAAGGGAGCCATTCCTGCCCCTGTAGCAAGGAGAAATCCATGCTACAGAACTGGCGACCATACCAGGTCGATCCCACAGGATCCCTCGTCCAGATTTTTAAAATTTCAAGTTTTTTAAATTTTTGCCCTAGTTTTTAAAATTTCATTTCAAATTCAGTTTAGATCTAGTTTATTTCCAGTTATTAGTGTTGCCGAAGCCTCTGCTAGGAAAATCCAAGTCAGTTTGGCAACAATACAGGCTACTGTCAGCCAAATCTGACTCAAGATAAAAAAAACACCAAATATGGGGCATGTCATAGTTATCGGGCCTGAACAGGGGAGGAGGGTGTAGTTAATGGCCTAATAGGCGTGCCCAGGGTGCACTTGATCGCCTGAAACATGTGACTTCACTCAGAAACATAGACCGCGACTGTATGTGAAATCTGTGCGACCCCCTCACCTATTTTTGAAAAAACATTATGACCCCCTTGCTAAATTTGATCAGAAATGTGCGGTTTTTCAATCAAAGGTTCAATTCCAGTTTAATAGGGATTGTTAGTGTGGCTTAGCCATCTCTGTCCAACATACTAGTTTAATTTCAGTTGTTGTTTTAATTTCCTGTAATTGCATCAACAAACAAAGTGTAAATTCCAAACAAATTTTGATGGCTTAATTAAATGAATGTAGCTTAACTAAAATCAACCTAAAACTAATTGCTTACCCTTCCTCATTTACCCAGTCATCACCCTCTAGGGTATTCTAAGATACGATGAAGGGCAAGCTCATATAGACCTAGTCCCTTCATTAAATATTGTTCTAAACCATTAAAACCGGATGACCTGGAAGGTAGAGGGGGTAGAGAAGGAGGGCTTCTCACAGCGCTAAGCATCCTCCTTGTTGACCAACCTTGCATCCAAGAGGTGACTTGTGGATATACGGATGGGCTTAGTCCCATTGTGTTGAGAGCCCAACACCTTCTCTTGGTTGAAGAGGAATATTAGTGTGAGGTAGTCATCTAGTTAGACCATAAAAATTCAGGGTTAAAAACTGTATTTGTTTACAAATTTATGATTACTCAATGCTTAGATTCATAAGGACATGAACTCTACCACAATATGATGAAGTCATAAACCATTTGCAGCTACCAAATACTAGAAATAGAGACAAACAAATTCACCATACCAAGTAATCAACCCAACTCAGTTCATGATGCTGAGAGAGAGTTAAAATTTATCAATTTACATTAAGTTCAAACAATCTGCAGTATTTGAGGACATAAGTCCCTGACTGCTTCAACTGTGGGAAGTACTTGGGCTCTTCCCAGAAACTCATTGTGAGGAGTACCACAGGAACACCAAAGTAGCTGGCCGCTGAGAGGAATTTCCAAGCGAAATGGGCAACGACCCCTTCTGATTGAGTAGAAACACCTGTGAGGAAAAATCCAAGCGCTATCTTCTGGCAATCTTAGTGGCCGAGTGACCACCTACAGTCAATAGGAAGCCACTGAAGCCAGGGTCCAAACATCACTCCCATCAGTTTGATAAACATCTAACACAATTGATCCCTCATGCTCTTCCTCACGCCTAAGAGGCAAACCACCAGAATTTAGAACACTCAATCGACACCGTAGAAACCAGTCTCAACGATCTCCCACACCATCCAAAGGCCACATAGCCTCTGATTCATATTTAGACCCATATCAGCCTGAACCAGACCTCCATACTGCACCATCAAGCCCCATGGCTAGTGCCAACCTGGATCCATTTTTTGGCATCTCCATAGCAAGTGGACCCATGTCCACACCACAAATTGTCACCAATAACCATGTAGGTGGCCCAAGTACAGTCATGCAAATTGTCGTCAGTCAGCTACCACCACCTATAGTGACCATCCAAGCTAGCCCACTTGCAACACATGGGGGCAGTTGCCCTCCACACACACTGCCCCTCCTGCCACACAGGGGGGCAGTGGATCATCCACTTACATTGTGCCTACTATCATACATGGGGGAAATGTCCCTTCCAACCACACGGTCCCTCCCACCACACTTGGGGGCATTGGCGCATCCACAATAGTGCCACCGCAAGTACCCCCAGCCGTGCAGATGCATTACGCAACTGAAAACCCCACCACCATTGCTGCCCCATCTCATATCAACCTAGGGTCAAATCTTCCTTTCATGGCTTGTCTTAACTTGCCTGATTTGGCTCGATTAACAAATGACCCCATTCGTCATCAAGCTTTTTGGCCTCCAATGCCAACTAAGCTGCCATCAAACATCCCAAGTTTGAAGGAAAGGTAGGGGAATGTCCCCAAAACGACATTATGAAATTCCATCTATGGTGCTCATCTAACAACATCATAGACGATTCCATCAGGCTGAGGCTATTCCAACGCACCCTTACAGGTGCTGCAGCTAAATGGTACATTGAGCTACATCAGGCCAAATACCTGGACTTCAACTCCCTAGCCTTCATGTTCCTACATTATTTCCAGCTCCCCGTCAGATATGACGTGGGGGTGGAGATCCTATTATTCTACCATCAAAACACTGCCACTCATATAACTAACCATATCCATGAGTGGCGACGACGTCATAGCCTATGTAAAATACAACTTGATGACAGGATCTTCTTGGATTGGTTCCTTAAGACCTTGCTCCCACCGATAGAAAATGACGTTGCATCTGAACGTCCCCAATCTGAAGAAGAGGCCATACTGAAATCCCAATAGTTTGACCTGATCTACGCTTAGTCTGGATACCTGTACACTGTCATCCCAGACACTCCTCGCGCAGGCACCTCTTACCGTGACACACCTGGGGCATCCCATGCTATAGATGGCATCATAGGATCGGTCTCCCAATAGCCACAACACTGACCAACACCACCTCTAGTTCCATCACAGCCAAGCAATACTGCTAGTGTTGCTTACCAAAACCAAACTATGGACTATGCCAGAATGATGTCCTAGTCTGGAGCAACAACTTCCTATGCACATCCTACACCACAGCAACAAGCTAAGGCCATGGCTTGGAAAACACAACAGTATGCGGGGAAAATGCCCACATTTGTGGCACCGCCACCCCCACAAATCTACTATGCACCACCAGTGCAAGCAGTTCAAGCCCCCACACCTGATCCACCCGATCTGTTGGGACAAGTGTTCTCATAAAAAAGCCGTCCCAACCAGCCTACCCCCAACAATCAACAAGGGAAAGCTAGAAATAATCAGCCTTGAAACCAAGCCAATAACCAACTGCAGGGAGGCGGTCAACAACCAAACCCTCCCAACAATGCCGCAGCAAATTGACCCGCCCAAAACACCGCATGACAGAATGCACCAAGACGCAACGCCCCATTGTGCACAAACCAACCGTGCACACTCTGTGATGTTTATGGGCTCTACACATTTGAGTGTCCCCTCATGGGTCGCGCTAACTAGGCCATTCAGAACGAAGTTCAACAGGATGCCAACACTGCAAATCAAACCCAACCAAACCCAGCACCACAAGGACCTCCTCCTATGGTGCTTCAAAACCCACTACTAGTCCAAGGATTGGTGGCAACCGTACCCCCTCCCCAACCCAATCCCAATGCTCCGGGGGCACCTCCCATGGCCGAAACAGGTGTTCACCACCTACTAGCCATGAGGATTGAAGAGGTCAACATGCAAACCAGACGAAATTAGTACGATACCACCACTGAACCCACTAACACATCAACGGCATCAATGTCCAAAACAGTCAATCTACCTCTTCAATTACCCCCATTCCCATGCCCCCCCATACGCAGGATTGCCAATAATGTCACGGCTAGAGCTGTAGTCAGCTATAGCATTGTGGATGATTTGGCCAAAACACCAATGGCCATGTCCGCTCTGGAGGTACTCAAAATGTGGCCAATGCAGCGGAAAGCGTTACTATCTGCCCTTGGGGCCGCAGACCCCTCTGACTCAAAGTTGATCACATTCGACATAGAGAATGCAGAACCACACATGCTGTTCACCATCGCCTTCCAAATCCCAGTGTCTATCCGGAACCTGGTTGTGCACTGGTGCATAGTAGATGAGGGGGCATCCACGTGTGCTATGTCCACCCTGGTTTGGCAGAAACTATGATCACCAATTCTGCATCCATCCTCCACAACTATGTGGGATTATGATGGCCATCCCACTAAATCCCAAGGAATCCTCCCCCATGTCCCCATCACATTAGTTGGGAAGACAGTGCTGATCGACATAGAGGTCATCAACGCTCAACTGGACGATAACCTTCTCCTCGAAAGAAGTTATATGTACGCCATGAGAGCGGTCGCATCAACTATTTTCCGTCTCATGATGTTCCCCCACGAAGGGAAGATTGTGACAGTTTATCAACTCACTTATCATGATCCACAAGGGTTAACGACACCCGCCAACATTATCCCTACCATAACCAGTATTGAGCCACAAGGGACGACTACACACGCTAATGTCGTCCCTGCAATCAACACTATGGTTGACAACACACCATCCTACCCATTGTTGAATGTGGGCCTTGGGTTGTTTGCCGATCCCACCATGACGGATCCTTTCCCCTCAATTTCACTGCCATTGACACAAAATGAGACTGTGGCCTTGTGCATGGTCTCATCCAGCACCGCTACACCCAAACAACAACCGCAACTACAGCCCCAACCATAACCACAACCACAATATCATCCGTAGTCGCAACACCAACAGTAGCCGCAACATCACCCATAGTAGCATCATTTCGCGCAGCCGCAGCCACAACCGCACCCCCACATGAAACCATTAGGGAGTTATCTGGGCTCATCTCCAATCCATACGATTCCCTTCCTCGTCCCCCTGCTTGGTTTCATGAGCAAGCCAGTAATTGCCACCCTCAACCTACCCAACTTTACATTGGGCATTCTAGTGTGGTATCCTGATCCACCAGCTCAACCATCAATGCCCGAGGTAATATTAACACCTATGTAGCCCATTGCGGTCGCGTCCCATCCCCCACCTGGTCCACAAAGACCAACCATCGCACCCGCACTTGCACCGCCCCACCCGAAAAGGGCCAGGGGCAAGAACACCAAAGCTACCGCAGAACCTCGATAGATCCCACCTTGCGCTATCTGCGAACAATAGGGCCATCCAACTCAGAATTTCCCTGAAATTCTAATGATCCGTGCACATTTGGATGCCATCGATACAACCGAAAACCTCCCCATGGTTGAACTTCCAACCGCGCCAATAGTCAGAAACAAGGCATTGAGAACAAACCATGCTTGCACCCTCTATGGTTTGTATGGACATTACTCTCACCATTGTCAATACTTTCCCTTGAGTCTGAAATCACTCTGATTGAAGAAGTCCATCCCCCACCTCCTTCTTCAGACACCATGTTCATTTACATGATGTCCAGTTCTACAGACCCTCTTGTTTCCACCATCACCTATGGTCCATCAGACCTCTCTCTTCCATTGTTTCCCCAGCCACCGCAACAACCTCAGTTACCAGGGAAACAGTGGGGTTCATTCCTGATCAACATGATCCTTTTCCTTTTCCTTTTTCTTTTCCTACCATCTGATATCATGAGTAAGTCTGTCTTGGCAACCCACAATCTACAGGATTTCACACTACGAGATCCTGTGTGGTACCTTGAACCACCTACCCTACCTCTAAGCCCCTGGGATGTGTTGACTCATGTCCATTCAATTGAGATGATGTTGCACCTACCTCCAGGTCCATCAAAGACTCATCCCATCTCTAGGCCTGCCCCTCTTCCTCCAACAGAGACTGGGGGCAAGGAAACCAAAGCCACAACCAATACCATTTTCATGATATCTAGCACCAGTTTCCCTTCCATCTTGGTGGCTGTGGAAGATCCACCTCTTCTATCCCGACACCACTTACTCAATGACGGGGAGATCTGTAATACCACCTCCAGTTCTACCGCTCTCCCTTTAAACCATAGTGTGGATCGGTTCTTCCCATAAAATACCATATTTCATCATCCCACCTTTCCCATGACCGTCATCTCGGCAAGGTGGCATACCTCTTTGCTGACTCAGACGGTCGGCTATTGAAGAAGCCGTGCAATGGGCTCCACCTCAAGAGAGTCTATGCCTGATATAACCACTATGAGTCCCTTATAGCGTAGTTTTTTTCCTTTCTTGTTTTTCAACATTTTTTAGCACAAGTGAGGGGCAACACCATTAGCTGCTAATCCAAAGTCACCCGGAACCGGTTCGAGACACCTCTCACACCTCCGGTCTCAAATTTCCATCTCCTGATGAGACCATCGTCTCATGTTTAACAAATTAATTATCAAGACCATTTCCCACAATTCACCTCAATTTACGAGCCATGACATGATGATGCAAGCGTCCACGAACATATGCTTGTATCACACTCCCCTACCGCTACTCATGCAAGTTTTCGGGCCACCACCCGTTAAGGGTTGCCATGTTTTTAGTTTTGTTTTGTATTTTAACACATAGTTGTCTTTTCTATCCACCACACCTCACGCGGACCTCTGGACCACTGTCCACAAAATTATTTATTTTTCTTACATTTATTTGGCATAGAAGTGCCCCTGGACTTGCACTCACATCACATGTAGTCAAGTTCGTCCACTGAAACACACACACACACACTCTCTTGACCACTATCCGAGAGCAACCTCGGTTTGCGTGCCTCTGCTGCAATTTATACGACGCATGTATTGGTATGTTTGAGAGCCTTCTGCTCCATCCATACTGTGCGGATGACCTTTGGACCTCTGTCCACCATCCCGACATGGGGCACCACCTGTGCCACTGCAATCGGTCGACCACACTGGAGTTTCGTTTAAGCTCTTTTCTGACTCTTAAAAACAATGAAAAGATCATCGATCGCAACTGCTTCCTTTCCCACTCGTTAAAGTATAGGAAAGGGCGTCTACATCGTCTCGTTTACCTCCTTTTGTGGACCATGTAGACCATCAATTGAAAAGGACCTCCTTGGCACGCTCAAGCCAAGACCGTTCCCCTCTGCATACTTTTATGCTTTCTCAGGCAGAGGAGTTGCACTTTATGAAAAAGCTCACCATGGGTTATCGTTAAGCTCTTTTCTATCCTTCTCATCAAGAAAATATTGTCGAGCAAACTTGGTTTCGTTCATGCTCGTAAAAGTATCTGAATGACCGTCCACTCAGTATAGGTTTAACCTTTTCTAGCCTGATGGGACTACCAATGGTAAAGAAGTCTCTCATCCCCTACAGGATGGGTGAGCTCTCCTATGTATACTTTTATCCTTTTTCGGGCACAGGAGACTACCAATGAAAAATATCCCCCACTGGAGTCTTCTTCGTGCTTTCAGACTCTCTAAAATTGAAATCACCATTGAGCATTTACCTTCTCGGACTCGCCAAAAATCCAGGAGATCGTACCATAACGGTGTCCCTAGACACCAACCCACAAAAAATAGTTTGGCAGCATTCCCCCTTTGGGTCTCCTTTGTTCATAGTACTCTGCAATGTGTCTTCCTTGGATCCCATCAATATCAAAAGTGTCCACCTCTTCCAAGTATTTCCCATCTACAGTGACATTCTCGGTATTACAGCTATGATCCCATTCCCATGAGTCAAGTTTAATTTGTTGTCTAGTCCACCCTGTTGTCATACTCTGAACAAAGAAAGTTTGAGTCCACCACACTCCCCTTGCTCTTGTTCAATTATTTCCCTCCCCCTCCCCCCCCCCCTTCAGTGGGTTAGTCCGCAGATTGTCTCACAACTTTTGGCTATCTCCCTTGCGCTCTTGGTCAAGGAAACATCATTGCCTTGACTAGGGGCAGGTCTCTCTTTGTCGGCGACAACACATATATTCTAGAGGATAGACCCAGAGGTCCCTGTGTCCTAGTTTCATTAACCTCATTGATGAGTTCCTTGGACCACTTGAGAGGAGTCCTTAGTGACTCTTGGGATGGTTGGTTCTCACGTACTCGACGACAACTACATCATTGCACTGTTGAGATTCGTTTAGGGTTTGGTCCGCATAGTACTTGGTCGAAGACCCTCGATGTCACCTGACTCTAGCACATTGATGATTCTATTCAAGGAACCTAAATAGGTTATGTCCCTTGTGATTTCCGGGTTGCGTTGGAGACAATGTTCAAAAGCCCCGGCAGTGCTTCTATATAGATTTATGATTGATGCAACATACTTGTACCACAGAGACTCTGACTCTCAGTTAGTGAGTCCATACAAGTATGTACCATTCAAGATCCAGCAGACTGTCAATCATGAAGATATAGCATTCCATGAGAATGCCATGGGTCTAATGTACTAGATCAGTATTGTATTTAGCCTCGCATTGAGGAAACCATTATTGTATTATCAGTTGTATATGATTGGCTCTTGTATTTTAGAGCATATATCAAATTATTCTTTTGACATTGTCACGACCATGGGGATGCCCGCTTCGTCCACATACATGTCACACATTATTTGTATCTCACCCATTGATGGGAACCATATTAATACAAAAACCAAAAGCCACCATGCCCCAGCCCCGGAAGCACCACCTCACTGCAGCAAATCCTATGATGTTCATCAGTCATACGATGAGCTCCTGCCCTCACACATCAGGGGGAAATCTGTTAACCCAAAAAATCCCTCACTAAGCTCTCCATGACCTACACCACCTAAGGACACCACTTCACGACCCTCCATTAGACCCCCACACTCTAAAAAATGCTTAAGGGTGAAGAAAAGGGCTTAAAACCCCCAAAAAGGAGCCTAAAATACTCTCCTAGGAGCTAAATCCCCCCAAAAGGGGCTAAAACTCTAAAAT
Source organism: Pseudotsuga menziesii (assembly GCA_001517045.1). NCBI lineage: Eukaryota > Viridiplantae > Streptophyta > Pinopsida > Pinales > Pinaceae > Pseudotsuga > Pseudotsuga menziesii. Next base: position 695,283 of record LPNX010831278.1, on the reverse strand, counting down.
GATCTAAACTTAGGGCAGAAGGGGCTAAAAGCCCAAAAAAGGGGCTAAAGCCCGGACCAAGGGCTTAAAACCCTAAAACACCCAAAAAGCTATAAAAGGAGGGTGGGGGGTCACTCTCAAAACAATTCTCCCTTGCATACTGTTATGCTGCCTGTGGATGCATTGAGACCCTTTGTCTCTCAAGCCAGCCACACTCCCTCTCCTCCATCTGCATTGAGCCATAGCTCCCCCATCCAAGAGAGGTGCTTCTTCAAGCTAGCGCATGGTGGCCCATTCCACCTAAAGAGAAGGTATAGATTGTTATTTGTTGTATTTGCTTAGTAATTTCTTTGCTTTCTAATCCATGGTTTCATTTGCAGGTGTATTCCCTAACTTGTTTTGTAGGTATTTCGGTTTCTCTAGCTTAATGATTGTTTGGAGGTTATTGGAAGCAAAACCCTAACCTTTGTTTGCAGAGGGGTTCTCCATATTTCTCTTCCATCTTTGCTTTTATTTCTATATAGTTTCATTCCTGCTTTTTTTTTCTGCATTTACAAGAAGGAATCTACCCTTCTGTCCTATAGACAGAAGGGAGCCATTCCTTCCCCTGTAGCAAGAACAAATCCCTGCTACATGATCTATGGAGCCTAAGCCTTTTAGAAATTTGGAAACATGGATCTTCACCTTTTTTAATTAATGTGAAACATATATTCACAAATGGTGTCAAATTTCATGCTGCAAAGGTCCTTAACAGGATGGGTTTGGAAGATTGCTTTCAAGGAATAATATGCTTTGCCTTAATACTCCTTCACAACTTTCTAAGAGAAATAATGTCTGCCATATACTTGCTATTAACTCTACAATCCCAAAGACACCATTCATTCACAAACCCTCAAAAGTGACCATAGAGGAGGATCTTCGCTTTGCAAATGTTGATACACAAATAATGGTATGAGAACAAAGATTTCGTGGTCGTTTTCCTTCACCTATATCATTTATTTTGTGAATATGTAATGAATCATATATCACATGAGAAATCAATAGAGATGTGCATCGATATTGACACATGGACTAAAAGTATGATGGTACAACAGTTGTAGAGCCATACATAATCAATTTTGTGTATAAATATGAAGGATGGGATCGTAATATCAAACTTGGATGATGCATTACCTCGTTATAGGTTGTGGATGAATTCCTTACTTTCTTTGGTGCACCATGGCTATCTTAATTGCATCCAAGATCAATTGCATGTCATGGGATGCCATAGAAGGGTACTTTGATGTCGCCTTTTGAGGGTGGCACAAGCTTCTAAATACATATTAGAAGAAGGAAAACATGGCCAGAAGTTAAGAGACTAAAGTGGAGCCCAGGGAATCATCTATTCAATCCTACAAATAAAGTGTCATAACTTTTGAAAGTTCTACTCTCCTTGGTATAGAGCTCATCTATTTTGGCGTAGTTGCCATGTGTCATGGAGATGGCTTCTCCTCTATTTTAGGATAACACACTACTAACTGCAATGTCTACTCTTAGATTTCGGGCAGCTAACCAAACAGACATTTGAATACTGGTTATTATATTCTTGAAAAAAGAAATAAGCAAAAAAAAAAAATTTGAATCTCGACAACTAGGCCTTCTGCTTGGCATGGAAACTACGTTGCACATGCTTGACATGCCTTAGGTGGGATTTTTTAATATGGTTGATACCCGCCTGCATAACTTCTCTCCAGATGGCTGCAGGACTATTAATTGAATCCATGCACATCTGCAATGAAGCTTACTGCATTTGCACCTGTGATCATCTAAACTGAATGCGCTCTGGTGCATGCCAAGATTTGGCATGGACATTGTTTTTACTTTGCTTTGTAATCGTTTGGCTTCCATAACCAAATTTAAATATGACATGAGTGGAGAGAAGTGAAATAGGGTATATCACATCGTGGGTTACTCTTGAACCCCTGATGAAGAAATCAAGTCTAATCGCTCATGTCACTCTGGTACGTATATGGTGCTGATTATTCACTTCTGGAAGGTTTTGTCTACATTCATTTCTATAACCTTTCTGCATTTGTTTTCATGGAAATACTGCTTTATTCTGCATTTGTTTTCATGGAAATATTTCTTTATTCAAATTCCAAAATCTTATTTGTATAAGATTCTGTTAAAATAATAAAAACAATGATTCTGAATGAGCAACTTTCAATGAAGAAATGTTTTTTCGTAGTACCTCTAAAGTTCTTAGCGCTACCATTGAATGCTGCAGGTTTCTAAGCGTTTGCACTTCATATACAGATGACTACATTTTGTTGCTATGTCTAAAGGTATGGCAAGACTATGATATACAGTAACAGTGAAATAAAATGGTTTGGTCTATTCCAATCGCATGAACCAATTTTTTTAGGATTTCTTCCCAGATTTCCTGAGTTAAGCGTTTCTTCTACAGGATTTCAGGGTTCTATTCCCAAATCCTTGTGTAGTCTCAACAAGGGGTTGGGACCACATATTTGTAGAATGTGTGTATGAAGCAAATACTTATACCTTGGACCCAAGGTAGTTGCAAATGAGACGAGAAACACTACTGGGCCCATGCATTCTGTTTGATTCCTGTGTTTTATTCCTGAACACTGATGTTCAAAGATAACCCATAACAAAATCCATCATCAATGGGACTCTGCTATTTAGCTCAGTTGCTTGTGGATAGAATGGAAAGCGGGTATGTAGTAGGTATAGAGAAAGTGGGTATGCTACATGCGTGAACTACTTGAGCCGCCCACCATTGTAAATACTAGGTCGGAATAAGAAAGAATAGCGTAGAAAATAAGCGCTCTCTTCATTCATTACGGGGCTATTGGGAATCAAATCTATGTAGTTGACTGCACGATAACAATAGGTAATACCTTTACACATTATTAGGGAAATTATATCCTTTAGATAGCATTATACCTAATACCAAGTTTGAAATCATTGCAGTGAACTACACATATTACCAACCACAGTCAACTACAGATATTACCTGTATATCAATGCATTGGACAGGCTCCCCTCCCGAGGGAAAGTCTGTCCAGTATATAAGACGGCGAGCAATACTCGTTATGCTATGGAGCATTTAATGCGACGGCGGTCGCACTGTCCGCCGTCGGATCCGTTCCAAAGAGCGATCCGACGGCGGACAGTGCGACCGCCGTCGCATTAAATGCTCCATAGCGACCGCCCTCGCATTAAATGCTCCATAGCATAACAAGTATTGTTCACCATATAAGACGCTCCCTTATTTAATGGTTACCATGCCCAGCATAGAAACCGAGGTTTTCATTCAATGCACTGATGCTAATTCAATGACCAACAGAATAAGCTGCCGTTAGCTGGGCAATAAGACCCGAATTAGAACATCCAATAGGATTCTAAATAAATGAATTTGTAATAATTCAAAATAATAATAAATTTTAATGTATAATGTACAACTTTAGAAAATTGGAAAAATAATTTTTGGAACACTCAAACTAGTAGATGTTTAACGCTAATCGAATACAATATACCATGCCTCTCGGCAGGTATAGTAACATCATAAGTGAAAGAACATTTTTTTGGTAACGATAAATTACCTGTCTTTAAATAAACTAGTATTTATTTATGAATTATGGAGAACAAGATGCTTAACCTTTATGTTTTCTTTTTGCGTAAAATGAAAAGGCCATTTTGTATGAGTTTTGAGATTTTGGATCTCTATTAAATCAAAGTCTTTGGAATTTATGTTTTAATAATCATTTTAGTTTTATGAACTGTCAGTTTATTGATTAACCCCAATTTATTAATGTATGTTCTTAGTAATGTTTATTGGTTCGCTAGGAGCATACGAAAAAAGATGCCAGAAATGGTTGAATGATTAACCCCAATTTATTAATGTATGTTCTTAGTGATGTTTATTGGTTCGCTAGGAGCATAAGAAAAAAGATGCCAGAAATGGTTGAAAGAGGAGGAATTTCTGTTTTCCATTTTCTGTATGATTTCTCTTGAGGACTCGAGAGGGAAAAGAAAATGTTATACATAATTGTATTTTTGGGATATTGAAGTTGATGCCAATGTCGTGATAATACTTATGTTGGCATACATTTTAATTATGTCAGTAGAAAATCGGTAACATTAACGTTTCTAGTTTCTTTGATACAATTATATAAATATATGTCAATATTTTGTAGATTTACATGTGCAGTATATTGTGTATTGTATTGATTATGTTGTACTTTAGAATACTCTGTGTCTATATTTTTGAAATTTTTTTATTGAATGATGTTGTAGTTATTGTTAAATAATTTTATTATTTAATATAACTTTTATGTCATTATTTAAAAAATATATATTGTTTTGTCATCTGTTTGTATAGATGTTTCGTTCATTAATATTTATTATTACCGATATTAAACAGATTAGAACTTGTTGTATTGTGACAGTATTTATGTTATAAATAATAATAATTTATTATTATTATTTATTACATATTACAGTAATTTTCTTTTAATGGGATTATGATATCTTAATGTGATTTTTCTTAGATATATTATATTTTCCACATCATAACTTATGGTACAATAGGTGTTATTAATTAGTTAAAATAGCTCTCAACTGAGATAGGATAGATTAGGTCTAGAACAAATTTTAGTTTAAATTAGAATTTTGGTTTTATTACAATAATTGAAATCTACACTTTAATTGAAAGCTACTAAATCTGTGCGTTTTCAAGTATTGAAATTTGCATTATAGATTAGCTATATATTTCATATTAATCATTAGGATTCTTACTACATGTTTTAGAACTCATATTATTTTGTGAGACTCTCTTGTTGAGAGCAAACCCATATAGGCAGCAGGACCTATGTTCCTATGAGTTAGCTATTTCAAACACACCGGGGTTGTGTTAAGTGCCTTGTGTGGGATTTCTCTCTGCGTTGGAAATAGTTAGTAAATATAAAAAAACAAATGGTGCTAGAAAAACGGCCATGAGGTAAATAAATAATTTTTTTTCATAACACATTTATCCTCCGACTCTTGGTTTTAATTGTTTTTATTTCTTATTCTTTTAGTTGTCATATATATGCACTATAGAGCTGGTTAGATGGAAAAATAACCTCTTAAGGACTCAATGTTTTTTATATTTATTGTTTATGGATTCCGCTCAAATCCATTCACGAGAGTCCAATAATGCACTGAGGCTCCAAGGCCCTTTGCATGAACTTCCAAGAAGAGCAATATATATTTTTCCAAAATCCAATGGCAAGGGAAATGTTTCAGCTAATGAGCATATCAGAAAATATGAGTCAATTATTTGGTTTCTTAATGATGTTTATGAAGTTATTGTTTGCAAGTTATTTCCACTCACTTTCAAAGGTAATCCTTTTTGTTGGTTCAATGTTTTTCCCGTTCATTCAATTCATAATTTGTTGCAATTTAAAAGGTTGTTGGAAAATGATTTCTATAATTATGATCTGATTAAGATTCATAAATATATTAGTTAAATGCAGGTGAATGATGGTGAATCAATCGACGATTTCAATATTCAATTCCGATAGGTATTTCTGATCTTACATGAGAATCATAGACTTTCGACAGACATCATGTTAGAATGGTATGTACAATCTCTTCCCAAAGACATGCCTATGTTAATTTTACAAAAGGGCATAATGGATTTACATAAAGCATGTGAGTATGCTCTAAAACTTGAAAAGAATTTTAAAAGGTACTCTTGTGAAATTTCTCCCTCTTTTCTTTATATGACGAAAATGATATTGAAGATGAGTAAATGATTTCAGAGTTATCTAGATTAGAAGAGAAAGTTATGATTTTATGCAATTTGAAGTAGTTTCTTTTCAAAAGGGAAGAAACATTCAAACAAATTCACATAACACAAAAGGTGAATTAAACTTAAATTATATCCAAAGTTACAAAGTTATGATTATAATTGTTCTTCTCCAAATAGATATGTTGAATGCCTTACTTCTAACCTTCATTGTATAAAATATAAACTTGAAGATTTAGAAGAAAAGCCTAATTTTGATGCTTCTAATTTGCCATATAAAGATTCTACCATATCTAATCATTCACCTCCTTCCAAATTTAATCACATATATCCAATCTTGGATGAGAATAAGATAGGGAACAAGGAAGATTTATCATTTACCTCCAATTATTTATAATTTCATCCTTTGAAGATTGACAGTCATATTCACTCTATCTCATTTGATAAATATATAAATATTTATGCATTAGAAGAAATTTCACCTCAAAATGGGTCTCCAAAAAAAAATTAATAAAATAATAGTTAAAATAATAAAATAATATTTATTAATTTTGAAGGAAGAAAAGAAAAAACTATTTTTTTGTTTGTATTTTCGACATATCTCCCCGTGTTTTTACTCAAATTTCTATCGGGAGAGCTCATTGGATGCGAAATTAAATTTCGCATCCAATGAATACCAACTCGGCATACTTTTGACGGACCCTGCTACCCCAAAAACAAGAAATACCTGGAAAAAAACGTGATGATGATGTCATCATCGCATTTTTTTAGGTATTTCTTGTTTTTCAGGTAGCGGGGTCCGTCAAAAGTATGCCAAGTGGGTACTTGTTGGATGATTCTGCATCCAACGAGCTCTCTCGATCAAAATTTGAGTAAAAACACGGGGAGATATGTCAAAAATATAAACAAAGAAAGTAGTTTTTTTATGATACCTATCCCCAAATTTATATTAAAAAAGTGTTTAAGACCTATACGGTATTTCAAATTTAAAGCAATTTCATTGGCTAACACATGATGACATGGAATTTGAGTTAAATTTAAAAGGCCCAACCAACTACTTCTAATTCAAACGTTGAAATACATAAATGTAATACTAACTATGATGCGAAATATAAATTAAAAGATTATCCTTCCTCCTCATCTAGTAACTTAAATTATTATCAAGAAGATAGATCTTTGGAGTCAGAATTGGCTGAGTTTGAAAACAAATTTCAAAGTGTTTGTTCTAATTACAAATTGATTCAAGATCAAATTTATAAGGAAAATTTAATACAAACAAATATTCTAAAAAATAAAAAATACATGTTTCAGTCTATTCGAAGGAAGACAAAAACAAAATCCAGACAAACTTTATTCATGATGAAACATATACCTATGTTGTTGATTTGGTCAATCCACAAAACTATAAGCCAGAAGAAAAACCAAACAATAGTACACCTGTATCAATTCTACGAATATGAAATATTGTGAACAACCACAAATTTTGGAAAATATGATTGATAAAAAATGTGTGCATGATATAGATGAAATTTATTTTAATCAAACATTATATATCTAGTCTTTTCTCAATCCTTGAATTATGATATTTTGTCTCCTTCTGATAAGGTGTCTGGAAATTTAAATAAAATTCCATTAACTACCCTCTAATATGATTTTCATGATCCATTTTATGCGTGGTTGGAAGAGTCATATTTAAATAATTTCTCTTTTCATTTTCTTTTCTTTGTGAATAATAAATTTCATCTAATACTTCCTATCATTCGATATGAAGCACCTCGATTACCAATACTTGTGTTCGACGCATTCCATTTTTCAAAATTAGAAGTGCTTCAATGGCTTCATTGGTTGTTTCATTTCACTTAATCATTTATATATATGTAGTTTAGCTTAAGAGTAAGATAGCTAGTGAGTTAATTTGTTTATTTTTTGGTTTCAATAAAGCAGTTATTAAGAATTCTGATGAAAGTTGATCCACCATCTAAACATGTTCAAGGAAATTTTCAATAGTTTATTTAGTATTCTTGTTCATAAAACATTTCTTATTTTTCTAACCTTTAATATGAATTGTTTAATTTAACATAATAATTCAAGAATATATATTTTTAATTCTTCTTATGATTTAATTCTTTTGACATGGAATTTAACATGGCTCACTTATTTTATAATTGATATCATGACTCCATATTTTAGGATTTAGCTTTTTGACTTGTAAATAGTACTAAATAAAAGATATGATTTATTAAAACTTCTCATCCATTAATTAAATTAATTTTATCATAATCCGAAGAAAAGGAGAATTTTTTTAACAACTAAATGATTTTTCCTTATTCAAAGATTGTTAAAACTTGACATCAGTGACAAGCTTATGATGTTGTGGGAATAACCATGGCTATCTCATCATATTCAATTTTGACATCCATATTTACATCTCCTATTTATATTTATATTCACCATTTAATTTAAAGCTTAATCCTTTGAATCTTTCTATTGTGGTCAAATTTTATATTAGGAGATTTGTCGTCATTGTTTATGCATGTCATGATTTTGTGATTTTTTACATTATTTTTTATAACTCATCTCATGGAATATGTATGTGTCTTGATTTTTTAATTTCGAGTTTATTTACCTTCTTCGACAATAAGTTGATGTTTCGATAGATTCTAATTTATTTGCTTATCATTGAAAAATTGTCGTGTTTGTGAATACTTAATTCTTCTATCATTTTGAATTGTGATACATACTTTTTTGGTTGAAATTTTGTTCCAATCACGTCCTAGTATATATATAATTTTTTATTGATTGGTTTTAGTAGTGGATTTGATATTTTGAGCTTTCAGATTTTCCTCTTTATTTTTAATTTGCTTGAAGTAAGAGGGTATTGTAAATAAATAATATTGTTTAGGCACAGTGTTTGGCATTGATATGTTTCTCTACTGATATATCTTTTAAAAGGGACTATTGTAAGAGGCTTCTTGATGTATTAAATATTCGTATTGTGATGAAATCGTTCCTAGCCTTAAAACATTACTTATGAACTTAGCCAATTAGTCAGTTTAACTCTCAATTATTATTTTCAGATTTTATTTTGAGAATGATGTCATTAGCTAGGAAAGTTAGCATATGAAGGATTTTTTCTCTCGAAATATTTATAATCAGTTGCATTAGCCATCATTAAGCCTTCTGTGCTATTTAACGAGTTTTATCTTGGTTATTTTTTCCATCCATTAGGATAAGTTGGTTAGTAAACACCTAATTAATAAAAAAAATTATTGAAGAATAGGAGGTCTCTCAATAGATCTGACCTGATCATGATCATCATCCTTGTCAAGGATAACATCATTTCTTCTCAATAGGGTGATGTCTCTTGGTCATAAGATCAAGGGACATGAGGTATCATCACAGACCGACGTATATATCTCTAGCAGTTATCTTGAATGATGCTATCAACATCTAGTTACCAGGCCTGGATAGTAGTGTTGAATCAAAGATCTAATTAATATTATTTAAAAAAATTATCTTTCAGTTATTTATGTCTATTGGATGGGGAATTCAATCCTGATATCTTCTTAGGGTATGGAGGTCATATATTTATGCTTATGTTTATTTGATTATCTTTAGCTATTGAGAAAGTATTCTTGATGAGGTTTATTTGATGTGGATAAATTTCAAAGTCATTCATCTTTATGAAGTCTCTGAATAATAGTTGAGATAATTCATTTGATTGTGACAACATTTAAAGTTCAAATTTTACTATATAGGCTAGTGACATGACAATGTCACGTGGTGTGAAATTTGATATTTCAAGAAACCTTTATAATGTTTTCTTGTATCTATAATCTTCAAGTAAATACACATAGATAACTGGTTCACCTAGCATGTCGCCATTTGTTGGCACCCCAACAACTCCCCATTATTTGTGTAAAATAAAGGGACCCCCATTAGAATTTTATAAGTATTTTTCTTTTAGTTTTCTTTCATCTTATCTGCCTTGCTTTGGTAAGTGATCTTTTGGCATTCTTTCTTTTATCACTTGCTTTTTGTTGTGCATGTTCTTTGGCTTGGCTTTCATCGTATAAGGATTAGGTGATTTAAATATATTTGTCGTTGGCATCTTTTGGCCCTCTAGTTGATGAACACTACCTACTTATTCTTACTTGAGCTTATTTGAACTAATCAAATCCTTTGGTTTGGCTTGGTTGGATTTATTTGATGCTTCGACAATTTTAATAAATTTTAGTTTATCGATGCATTTGTTAATTAACGAACATTTTGGTAGATCATAATTAATTAATTAAAATCTTAATTTTAATCATTTGAATTTACATCTTGAAATAATTTATATCAAGTAACAAGACCATGCTCTTACTTCTAAATTAGAATGATCCATCAAATTTTGCAATGCTAAAAATTTCACATTTTATGATTTTGGACAATGTATCGTTTACTTCAATTATCAATAATGAGTGGAATATCTTCATGGTATTATTTTCTATAAAACCTCTCGTTTTGTGTAGTATGCAAAAATGGATTACATGATGAAGATTGAATTACTTACATTGGTTCCTCATGAATTATATAGTGATAATTTAACAATATTATTTACCATTTATTCTTCATCAATATTTTGATGCTCTTTCTCTCCACAATCTTCCTTTTACAAAAATTATAACACTAATAAATTATTATTTAAGTTCCTTTAAAATAAAAATATTTCTTTATAATACTATAAAATTATATTATGATTATTTACCTACTTTTTATAAAGACACCCTCTATCTATAAAAATTATACCATTATTTTTAATATATTGTATTTAAGTGTCTTTGCAAAACATGTAGCTTTAATATATATGAGTAGCATCATTAGTGAAAGAACGTTTTTTTGGTAACGATAAATTACTTGTGTTTAAATGAACTAGTCTTTTAATATGAATTATGGAGAAAAAGATGATTAACCTTTATGTTTCTTTTTTCATAAAATCAAAAGGCCATTTTGCACGAGTTTTACGATTTTGGATTTCTCTTGGATCAAAGTATTTGGCATTAATGTTTTAATAATCCTTTCACTTTTATAAACTGTCACTTTATTGACTAACCCCAATTTATTTCTTTTTGCATAAAATCAAAAGGCCATTTTGCACGAGTTTTAAGATTTTGGATTTCTCTTGGATCAAAGTATTTGGCATTAATGTTTTAATAATCCTTTCACTTTTATAGACTGTCACTTTATTGACTAACCCCAATTTATTAATGTAGGTTCTTAGTAATGTATATTGGTTCGCTATTATGTAAAATCGCACGTTGCTCTCTACCACATCATTTCGGACGATGTTTTTTTAGATCCCTCCTTATCTCGAATCATGATTATGAATAGTCATTAACTCAATTGATATTATAGGAATAGGTATTGAATTGGATCCATTTTTTTTTGTATAGAATATACTCAATGTAATAAATTAATTGATATTTATTAGGTACTTAACTTAATGCTTTTTTAGCTGTGTGCATTACCTCGACAGTAATGTCCAAGATGCCTTTTTGTCATGCAATTTTTTCTGTATTTCTCTCGACGTCGTCTCTGACAAAGCAGGGGATTTTCTTCAATTCTAGTCGACATTCAAGATTCCAAATTAGGCTAATATACATGGATAATGATTTACTCATTATGTCCTTTGTATCATGACCACAAAAAATATATAGAAGATGATCTTGCATACCCAGAGCGAATGATTTAAAAACTGGATCAACTATTTGATTGGTACCTTCGTAACCCAGGAAGGGTCAATATCCCAAGGAAATTTTTTGGATATGAGCTGGTGGGGAAATAAATTCACAGGGAATCTCAAGACGTTTACTGATATGACGTTCCATTTGAGTACCAAATATTGCAGAGGGTTCCACGCGAGCGATAATATATCCTACTTGAGCATGATCATCTGTGATGATTATCTCATCACAAAAATCTTTAATTTTCTCTTTGAACCATTCTGCATCATGTTTACAATAGGTACATGTACAACTCACACGAATTCCCGTCTCTCTACCAAGTATCTTAGTGATTGAAGCAGCATGAGTTGCATCACCAAAAATGACTGTTTCTTTCCCCGTAAAATTCTGACAATCGATAGATCTTGAGAACCAAGCAGATTATCCCGATATGACCATATTGCTAGAGAGATTATTTGATTATTTGCATCATCCTCGGTCAAATTATAGGAAGATATTACCTTCTTATATGGAAATAATTCATATAAAAAGGAAGAATCTTACATATGGACAATTATTCAATCTTTTTCCCATCCACAACAATATCTCTTCTTTGCCCATTGGTGAAATAGGACCCGTTCACTTGGAGAAAGAGACTATTTTATTCATCAAGTCGCAAGTATCTAACATATTATTATCTAAATATTTGAAACAAAAATGAAGTGGGGACCAAATGTTTGTATTAATTTATGACTTGTACAGATCCTTCAATTTACTAAATCGATTGAATCCATTCGTTCGTGACAAGAGATATCTTTCCTTGATTATCGAAGAGATTTGTACAATGCCTTTAACAAAAGAACAAATAGTAAATTTGGAAGAAAAAAAAATTCCAGCCTTTTTTCAATAGATCCGATTCAAAAGAAAACAACCTCGATCAGTACCTTAAAAAGAATTTCAGTTCAAACATGGGTCTTATTCAAACTCAATCTTATCAAGATGATTTACTATCCAAAATCTTTCCCAAAAAGAACTAGGAAATGTTTAAAGATTGGTTTTTAACCGAAATTTTCAAAAACATAATTGGAAAGAAAGGCATATCCAATTCATCTAATAAGGAAAGGAAGATTCTATCATCATCACGTTTTAATGAACATGTTAAGAAACAAGAGATGTATAGGATCTATCGAATAGATAGTATTTTTTCAAAATGGGATTTGTTAAAAACATATATGCCATGGTTTTTTACTTCTGCATGGTGTAAATATATTGAAAATATTCTTTTAGATACTCTTCCGGAGATATTACTACATGGCAGTAATCAATTTGTATCGATTTTGCAAGATATTAAGCATAATATTATGCTTCAATTGAATATCTTGTGGGAACCTATACAATGGAAATTGAGAACAATTCTTTTCAATATCAATTGGATATTCGGAATGCCCTCAAGTGCAAAGGAAGAAGGGAGCTTGACTGCAAGACCCACCTGTCAAGTAGGGATGAAAGTCGGCCTTAGTGATCCGATGGTGACGAGTGGAAGGGTCGTATCTCAACAGATAAACGTTACTCTACGGATAACAAGCTGATATTCCCTAAGAGTTCACATTGACGAGAAGGTTTGGCACCTCAATGTTGGCTCTTCGCCACCTGGGGTGGTAGTACGTTCCAAGGGTTGGGTTGTTCGCCCATTAAAGTGGTACGTGAGCTGGGTTCATAACGCCGTGAGACAGTTTAGTCCATATTTGGTGTGGGCGTTAGAGAATTGAGAGGACCTTTCCGTAGTACGAAAGGACCGGGAAGGATGCACCTATGGTGTACCAATTATCATGCCGACGGTAAACGTTGGGTAGCCAAGTGCAGCGTGAATAACTACTAAAATCATATAAGTAGGAAGCCCACCTCAAGATGAGTGCTCTCCTATTCTTACTTCCCTCAAATCCCCTAGTCGTGAACACGGCTGGGACAATGATGGGTTCTCTGTCCTTGCAGGGGATGGAGCGACAAAAGTATTGAGAATCTAAGATACAGTCATGGTGAGATGAGTCGTTTATCATTATGATAGGTTAAATGGGTACAGTGTTGAGAAACTCTTATTGATGTTCTGTTTGTCAGATGTTGAAATGTCATCATCCTCACCTTCCTCCGTGAAAAGAAGCTCTCAATGAGATCTAATCAGATAGTCTCACGAGATTCAACCAATTTTCTCGATCGTTGGATATCGTAAAAAAATCAATGTTATCGAACGATTCCATGCGATTCTTTTCATGATCGAATAAGTCAATAATCCATGGATTAATCAGTATCTCATTCGGAAGAAATGGTGCAATTGTTCCTTCATCGATCAATAATTTTGATCTTTGTGAAAGATTATGGTTGTCCAAAAGAAAGGGTTTGAATGTTTTAAAATGAACGATTAGAGCACCAATTGGATCCAACAACTTATTTAATCGTTGATAATTAAGACTTTTTAGCTTATGAAAGAAAAAATCCAAACTCAAAATGAAAATATCAAACTGAGAATTCAACTTTGAAATGATATCAATCTTTGAATTTAAGATCTTCACAGTACTTTCAAAAAGGGAAGAAAACTTTGAATAATATTTTTTCTTGGGACTTACAAACAAACCAATGGAATCTTGATTAGTATTAGTACATGATTCAATTGGATTGAAAACTATTTGAAAACAGTTTTGTTTAGAGAAAACATGTTTAATACATTTCATAAAGTATTTGGTCTGATTGGACCATTTGTACACATTCAAATTTCGATTGATATGTTTATCGATTTGGAGCATAAGAAAAAATATGCCAAAAATCGTTGAGGTCAATCCACAAGGAATTTCCACCAAAATGTTAACGCAACAAGATGGTAGCCACTTGTTATAACAATAATTGAATAAAACACCACATCATGAAGACAGTTGTAAGAATACAAAAAATTCAAGCCTATTTCATGGAAGGAGGTTTCTTTTCCAAGAGATTTCAATCAGATATATCAGGTGTAAAAGCCAAAGCATGGGCTGCGATTTATATAGCTTGAAGGGACTAGATAAATGTTAGTGCCATATTTCCATCATTTCATTTCACATCATTGAGATAGCTAGAACTCATTTTCCAACATCATGATATAGTTACAACATAGCACAAGTATATCGTAGATTTTAAGGAGAAAAGGATAAAGCAATTATTGATGAAATCAATAAACATAACATAAACACAAGAATCAAGAATTCGACTATCGAATTCATTGATTTTTGTAGCTATTATTTAGGGGAGTTTTTTTGGGAATACTTCAATCAATGTAGACACTCTTTGTTACTCTAGAATGTATGGTACAAGTCTAGAACAAAAAGTCACAGCAACATATCTTTTCCCTAAATAGTTGATCTACTTGAATGAACAACTCTCTTACCTCATATCTGAAGGATTTTGTCTTTGTTCCACTGATCTTGATGCGATCTACTGTTCCTACAAATAAATACCAGAAACAAGAAAAGGGGTGAGAGTAACAAGATAGATCAATAATATATATTAGTGATCAAGGAATCTAATAATAAATGATTAATATTCACAAAAATAATATATGGGAAAGGGAAACAATATTGTATTAATTATTGAAAAGAGAAAGCTACAACCAAAGCCTTGATGTCAATAGCTTTGTCTCCATAAGGAATTTGACACACTCACACAACTCTCCACTAACACAAACTCTTTGCTCACAACACTCTCTCAACTTTTCCTTATTACCAGACTTCAATCCAACAACGTAAGGATGCTCTTCTTGGTCTCCCCTCACATGGTTCATGAAGATTTCTTTTATAGGCCAAGGAAAGTCCAAATGAGTTGAGATATTTTGGGAAGATGATAGGGAATGATCCCTATGGGCTAGGAGGTCGAGTGCTAGCTCTCCCATGTAGATAGGATCATCCTCCACGAGCTATTTCACTTGGAAGCTTCTCAAAAATTCTAATTTTTCCTTTTAAATATTGCTCGTGCTCCTTGCAATGAGGGTATGTTCACTCGTGCACCCTGTATTGAAGGAAAGGGTGCCACCAACCCCTATTTTCAATGAGAAAGGTGTGCTAGCCCTTCCTACTGCTATGTCATGGAAGGAAAGGTGCTCCAGCCAGACTAAGAGTGGGAAAAAAGTATCCAAAAGAGTTCTTGTCCAGGGATTTTGAGGGATTGAAGCATTGGTTGAGATTTTAGGTGCAACAGGGAGATTGTTATTGTTCCTCATTTCCTATAACATCGGGATAAAATTGACCCTAGAAGAGGGGAATGTTGCAGGAAAGAGGAGGAAATTGATTTTTCCATTTTCTGTATGATTTCTCTTGAGGATTCGAGAGGGAAAAGAAATAGTTATACAGAATTGTGTTTTGGGGATATTGAAGTTGATGCTCATGTCATGGTAATACTTATGTTGGAAAACATTTTAATGATGTTTATAGAAAAGTGGTAACATTATCGTTTCTAGTTTATGTGATACAATTTTATAAATATATGTCAATATTTCCTACATTTTATTTTCATATCTAGATTTACATATGTAGTTTATTGTGTGTTTTATTGATTATGAGTTACTTTCTAATACGCTATGTCTAGATTTCTGATTCAATGATGTTGTAGTTATTGTTAAATAACTTTATTATTTAATATAACTTTTATGTCATTATTTAAATAATGTTATTGTTTTATCATCTAATTGTATGGATGTTTAGTTCAATAATATTTATTATTATCATATTTAAGATATTAAACATATTAGAACTTGTTGTGGCATTATTTAGGTTATAAATAATAATAGTTTATTATTATTGTTTGTTACAGATTATTGTAATTTCCTTTAAATGGGATTATGATATATTAATGCTAATTTTCTTAGATATATTATATTTTCCACATCATAACTTACAGTCCAATAGGTGTTAGTAATTAGTTAAAATGGCTCTCAGCTGAGATAGGATAGATTAGGTAGAACAAATTTTAGTTTAAATTAGAAATTTGGTTTTATTTTAATAATTGAAAGCTATAGTTTAGCAGTTGCTAAATCTATGTTTTTTCAATTATTGAAATTTGCATTATAGATTAGTTTTATATTTCATATTAATCATTAGGGTTCTACGTACATGTTTTAGAACTCATATTGTTTTGTGAGACTCTCTTATTGAGAGAAAACCCATATAGGCAGCGGCGCCTTTGTTCCCACGAGCGTTAGCTATTTCAAACACATCGGGGTTGTATAAGTGCATTGTGTGGGATTTCCGTCTGTGTTGGCCATAGTAAAAAATTACAATGAACAAATGGCACTAGAGGGACGGCCATTAGATAACTAAATAGTTTTTCGTTTCATAACACATTTATCCTCCGACTCTTGCTTTTTAATTGTTTTTATTTCTTATTATTTTAGTTGTCATATATATGCATTATAGAGCTGGTTAGATGGAAAACCAACATATTAAGTAGTCAATGTTTTTAATATTTATCATTTATGGATTCCTCTCAAATCCTTGCATGGGAGTCCAATAATGCATTGAGCCTCCAAGGCCTTTTGCATGAACTTCCAAGGAAGGCAGTAGATCTTTTGCTGAAATCCAATGATGACGAAATGCTTCAGCTAATGAGCATATCAGAAAATATGAGTCAATTATTTTCTCGATTAATGTTATTTAAGAAGATATTGTTTGCAGGTTATTTCCACTCACTTTCGAAGGTAAGTATTTTTGCTGGTTCAATGTTTTGTTTGTTCATTCAATTCATAATTGATCACAGTTTAAAAGGTTGTTTGAAAATGCTTTCGATAACTATGATCCGATTAAGACTCATAAATATCTTAGTGAAATGTAGGTGAATTATTCTGAATCAATCGACAATTTCAATATTCTCTTCCAATAAGTATTTCTTAGGTTACACTAGAATCATAGACCTTCCAAAAAATGCATATTCCAAGAGAAGAGTTAAAATCTTTGAGGAAATAGTTTTAGTGTAATCACATCCGAGGAAGGAAATATTCCCAAGGGGAACACATAACAAGATGAATATGAAGAAAATTGTACCCTGCACAACTATGCATGATATTTCTAATAATGGATGCATATGTGTTCAAGTTATGTGCGTAGTTAGATATCTCATCAATTTTCAATGTCGCAAATTTGTAAGAGTACAATGGCGGTATTTTCTAAGAAGATGATGATAGGTTATTATTAAATGGGAAGAAAAGATATCGAAGTGAAATATGGAAGAAATTGTAGATATTCTTGATGAAAGGATGGCCAAAGGAACTGGAGGTAAAAAAACCTAAGATTTTTTAGTTTGATTGAAGGACAACATAATTGAATATGTGAATTGGATGTCAAAGGAAAAATTATACCATTTTGAGGGTCTTCATAACCTAGTAAGAAAGATCTCACTATATCTCTTCTTCCTCAAGGAGAGTCATATAGGATCAATCATGGTACGAGAGATATGGGTGGATTGTATAAGTCTCGGGGGTGGTTCGACGAGTAATGAATTCTGGGGAAGCTGGTGTAAAAGCATGTGCAGCTAGAAGGGCATTGTATCCCAAGTGTGAGTTTTGGATTTTCACATAGGCTAAGACCCTGAGACCATGACTAGGAGCATAGAAAACCAACAACAACCAGACTACCAGATATGTTTTTCTTCGAGGGAATAATAGAAGTTTCTCTCTCTCAGCTTCTTCCGTACTCACCCTTGCTTACATGTATTGTTCTTGTGTTTGTTTTTTTGTTGGCATGGATTATATAGACTAATAAGTTGTGATTGTGTTTTTCTTCGAATATTCCTTTTCACAATGGCCTAAGTTAATTGTTCAACATCCGGAGTTGCATCAGGAGAATCTCATGGGAAAGGGACTATCTGGTTTCATCAAGAGATTCCCATCTCCATGACACTAGAATACGTGAATTGATGCAACATTGTTGATACTTATGGCCTTAAGTATGTCAAGTTTTAGAAATATGGCTAATGGTTCGCTTGACACACATTCAAACTCTGAGTTACCCAAATAATTTTTATGTTTATGCCCTTCAATCCTACTAGAATAGATGAAGATTATCGGGGTTTAGTTGTTGTCTCTCTTGATTTTGAAACCCTTAACACTATAGAGAGTTATCCCACATCCTTGTAGATTGATGAATCTACCTTTTGTATATTCTTTTGTCACTGAATTTTTTTGTTCTACCATGTTTGATGTGGCCTCCAAGACACGGGGACTTCACTTAGTGAACATCTCAAATAACACGTGCGATCGTGGGATATTAAAGAATACTCTTAATTTCTAGAGATATTGACCTAAAATAATTTTGTTGAAACCCTCTCCCAATACTTAAAACTTCCTCCCCACTCCTTTTTTATACCTCAATCCTTATAAACCATCCTACCCACCCCACCTTAAACCCCTCATGCCCCCAATACCTACAATATATTAGTTCAATTTTTAATAATTTTAAAACCCACAATATGAACTAACGTGATAGGATATTAATCAACAAGTGAAGCCCCCATGCTCCAAGATCAACATACCTAGTTACGTATTCTACACTTCATCTACTTATGTGCTCTCTTTCTACTTATGCCATCCCAAACTATAGCCCAAGACTCATGTTTCATTTAAGGATGCATATTTTACCATAGATCTACTAGGAAGTTCGCCAATCCCAGTAAAGGATCTTCCTACTCGCATTCGATATAGCTCTGATGAACTCTTTTCTTTGTTCGTGCATCCTTCCTCACACTTGTTGAAAGCAACGGGGATTTTGGTGAACACCTTCAAGGAGATGAAGAGAAAATTGATCGAAGCACTAAGAGAGGGGAAGATTAATTCCACTGATGCTAAGAAAATGCCCCATGCTTATCCAGTTGGGGTGCTCATATCATCATTGTCTGTTGAATATGAAGAAGATTGCTCGAAGTTGTTAGATAATCAACGTCCTTATCAGTTTTGTTCATTTCATTTGGAAGGGAAGTCCTTCTTTGTAAAGAACAAATGACTGAACTCACTATGGGACTGGATACGAGGGGACATAGGTTCCTTTGATTTCTATGTAATCCCTTCATCATTTTATTCTCCATTAGGGATTGAAACATTTGATAAATTTTACCTCAATGATTTGAAAATCGTAGCAAGGATTGAGGATGGTGGTTCCTTTGTGGAATCCTCAAATTCCCATTCATTCTCACCCATCGGATCACGATTTCATTTCTCACTACCGTCATAGCTCCACACTATAAACCATCTCGCATGGAGTGCCCATGATTGCTTGGCCTATTTTAGCTGAAGATTAACAATATTTTATTGGTTGGTCACTTCACGGTGGCCAGTGAATCAAAGATAAATAATGATGGGTTTGTAAGGAGGGAGGAAGTAGAGAGAGTAGTCATGGAGTTGATGGATGAAGAAGGTTTTAAGGGAGATATCATGAGAATTAAAAGAGAAGGACATGACTGCATTGGACGAAGGAGGAATTTCATAGAAAGTTATGTCCAATGTCATGTCTGATTGGAAAAAACATGCAGAAAGCTTAGCTGTTATAGATGTGGATCATCCAAGGCACAGTAGCATGGCGTACTCTTCCTGTTTGTTTGGGAATTGGATGTATGGAGGAGTGTAGGACCAACCTCTGCTAGGCCAGAGAGTCTATCCAGTAAACCAGTTTGGATATTTATGGTTGGTCGTGTTTGGACAGGCTTGAACCTACTGGCAGGTTAAAGTTGATTATCCCAGCCCACAAAGCAATGACTTACATCACAACCTAGGTTATATCCTTTTAAATAAGCACTATTTCTAAATTCTCTTATTTGAGACTTAGCTTTTTTTATTCCCATTGTTGTTGTGTAATATGGAGCACATAATTCCCATTGGGAAAGCACACAATCCATGGAAATTTTGCATATTATGTCTCCTAGGCTCATGATTCATTTGTTTTTCTTTATAATTGTATTCTTCAAAGTAAAAGGATTTATGGTTTGTATTAATATGAATCTATTTTTCTCTGTGATTTGAAGTGAAGCCCTACCAAATTTACTGGAATTGGAGTTGAAGCTAGATAGAGAGGAGGATCCTGATCCTCATCATGGTGGAAAAAGGAAAGAATGGGAGTGTGAACGACGAATACCTCATCCTCTCCTTTGAAAAGCTACAGGAAATTCAAGACAAGATTGAGAAAGTAAGATTGATGTCAAGGCATCTGGGGTTTCTATTCTCTAAATTTATATATGATATGATAATCTCTTTCATTAGTAGAGATTATTCGATATATTCATGCTTATTGTTGAAGTAGGTTAAGAGGAAGCAAGTTGATCCGGATTTATGTGAGAACGAAATGAAAGAACGAATACAGGATCATAAACACTAACATATTTCAAAGATAACAGAGATACAATAAACACATATTCTATTAAATAACGAAAATAGAAGAGAGTGTATATACAACAACTAGAATGGTGGTAGCTATCTTTGAGAGGAGATGTCTCTTCTATGCCAAAATGAATACAAAAAGAGGCCAATAGAACCTATTTATAATAAGCATGAGGGTTACAACCAAAAAATTCCAAAACATAACCTTAGAATATGAACCGACATAAAGTTTGTGGCCCCAAGGTGGTTAGTTGAACAGTCAACTTCATGAGGTCATAAATTTTGCATACGATCTCTGATTTGGGCGCTCGATATCCCATTGGAAAGGTCTATCTGAGATTTACATATTCTAATTGAAGCCACATTAAATCCAGCTACATGTTGTTGGAAACTATTTGGCCCCCTAGATCGCCAAAAAACGTTGTTTAGGGCCTCAAAATGTCACCAGAAGTTTGGGACATGAAAAACTATAGAAAAATAACTAGGAAACTGCCACAATGGACATTTTTTTATTAAGTGGAATAGGTGCATGGCCATTGATCTCCATATGGATCAATCCTCCCTCTTAGGAAGCAATGGTCTCCATTGCATCAAATCCTATATCATATCTTGAACTTTGTGTTGAGTTGATCTCCTGTTGCGACATTTGTTAAAGTGAAGAGGATTCCTTTCCTTGAAATCTCGAGAGGGACTTAATTATTGTATGGATGATTTTTTTTTGGACAAGCACTTTGAATGTGTGGCCTTGCACTATAGAGGTACTCGAATGGACGAGGGAACACTAACTTTGTGTTCTTCCTGTTTCTTCTGAGCATATAGACCTTGTGCAAAGGGTGTGGATATCTTAGTGACATGATGCTCTCTTTCAAAGGTAGTTGTGAAGAGGGATAATTTCCTGGTGTGGGATCTTATCTTCCTACCTTGTGAGATTGTGGTAGGTGAAACTACCACTGGTATCTGATAGAGTTTTCCTCCTAAAGTGACAATGACACTATGAGGTCGTGACTCATATACAACATGACACTTCAACATATATGGTTTTCCTAAAAGAACATCGCAGACTTCATCAAGTGGGACCACATCACACAGTACCTCGTCTTTGAAAGGCTTGATGCCATATGGCAACTAGGAAACTACCACAATGGACAATTGTTTTGAGCCAGTGAAATAGGTGGGTGGCCACCGATAACCATCTGGATCATAATAAGAAACAAAGTGTTGGAGGTGGGATAGAAGTACAATGAGATACAGAATCTGAGTTATGAAAATAGAAATTCTACCATTCAAGCAATTCATGATTTTTTGCTCACTCCGGTATGTAATTTACACATTTTTCTACTAGGGGATACTTCTCTACCATGTCAATTGGGTGTCCTAGTTTTGAACTCATATATGACAAAGACACCAATCTCAATTTTCTTAGTGGATTTGGAAATGGCTAAATTTAAACTTGAGTGGTTAAATTTGGTCTTGGGATTAAATGGGTATTGATAAGTCTGGCATTGGTGTCTTGTTCTATTACAATTTTTAAGTCATCTGGCATCGATTGGTTTCCTCACTGAAGAAGATCAGAAGGTGTGTTCTACTTTGTGTTCGTCTCTCTCTCTCTCTTCCACAATCATGCGCAAACAAAAACATTTTTTGAATGATGGTCATACTCATATTTTTCATGGAAACTGGTTTTGAGTTTTTTTATGGTCTGCAGGTAAGGCACTTGTGTATTAGATGTGTAGGCCTATGTAGATAAAAATATACTTAAAAAATCAAAGAAATGGGAGAATTAGTTGTTTTCTTATTGTGGAATTTGTATCATTGTAAGCCCAATAACTCCAATTAATATCATTATTATTATTATTTATTTTCTCACAAAAAAATTATTAAAGAAGAAATAATAAAATATTCTTGCCAACCCCAAAGGAGGTATCTTTCATAATTTGTTGTACTTATGGAAGAAATCCCTCGAGAACTAGGTTCCTTACTCCATGTATTTGAAGGTTACCGATATCTCCCATTGCTTATCTGGTTTCCTAGCATATCAGTTCTAATGTGCATCCTTCTTTGTTATTTGTATGCATAGATTGCTTCAAAATCTGTCCATTACTAAGAAAGGCTTTTCCTTTTTTGGTTCGTTGAGATTTCTATGATGATGCTAGCTAGACTCACCCAGAAGCATTGCCTTGAATAGATCAGATATATTATTTGCTAGGACAACGAAGTTTATTGGCTATTGGAGTAACATCATTTTCTACCTAGATATACTTCCTATGATTAATGTTCACAACATCATGACATTAAAGTGTAGTTGTTTCTTCAATTCAACGGTCCTAGTTATCTTGCAAAAATTCATTGTGAACTTACTGGGAAACTTGTCGTTTTCTTCTGCAATTTTTTTGAATGGAACAGTCATCCAAGGGAGTAAGCTAGCTATGGAGCAATCCTCCCTCATCCGACGGAGGAGGAGCAAAGTTAGCGTTGACTTTGCTCTGCTCCTCCTCCGTTCGATGGAGGGAGGATTGCTCCATAGCTAGCTCACTCCGTCATCCAAGTGGTAAAGAAGATAATTTAACTTGCAAAACTTCTTTTCTTATATGTATGCCAAATGCACTTTTATGCTTCTCATTGTTTTAGAGAGTCAATACGTGCCAGCCTATTTTTACCTATGCTACCGGAAATGGGAATCGGGAACACAACATGAATGGAACAAGAAAGAACGGTAAGAGGTTTTGGGGGGATAAGAAATATAAACCCATCCTTCTCTCAATGTATAGGTTTTGGGGGGATAAGAAATACAAACCCGTCCTTCTCTCAATGTATATTATGCATATAACATTGTTTACCAATGTAATATTATATTATCAAGATGAGAATGGGATTCAAAACAGTAAACAGAACGATGCGGTGAGTTGAAACAAGTCTTCTAATTAGGTTTCTGGTAACATAATTTTTTGTGATGTTTTGAATAAAATGATGTGAGACTATAATTTCATGAACTAGACATTAGACATATACAAGAGGAAGACGAATTCTACATGTTTTGAGTATCATGCAATCACTTCGTTTTGTCTTGCATCTGCAGGTTCATATGGATTCTCGAGACTTACGAACTCTATAGAAGATGCAATTGGAAGCTTTTGGGGCAGTTTTTTTATATACTTACACAGAGTTTCTACTGCAACATGTGCAAGAAACCTAGAAAATTTTTGTATTGGCCTCTTTTCTTTCCAAGAAGAAATCCACTATGCAAATAAATAGGATGGAGATAACTATTGTGCATATGCAAATTTGA
>LPNX010831278.1:598436-670993 GCA_001517045.1 Pseudotsuga menziesii | reverse complement strand
TTGATTTCCAAAAAATACCTGTCAACATCTTCTGCAACCGCCATGAGAAACAATCAAGCCACACTACCCCCAAAATTGACTGGAACCACTTATATTTTGTTGCTGGGATGTTAATTCCATGTAATGCAAAAGCAAGTAATCCCAAGGAAGACTTTTGTTTATAACATACAGCAAATAAATAGGATGGAGAAAACTCTTGTGCATATGCAAATTTGATTTCCAAAAAATACCTGTCAACATCTTCTGCAACCGCCATGAGAAACAATCAAGCCACACTACCCCCAAAATTGACTGGAACCACTTATATTTTGTTGCTGGGATGTTAATTCCATGTAATGCAAAAGCAAGTAATCCCAAGGAAGACTTTTGTTTATAACATACAGCAAATAAATAGGATGGAGAAAACTCTTGTGCATATGCAAATTTGATTTCCAAAAAATACCTGTCAACATCTTCTGCAACCGCCATGAGAAACAATCAAGCCACACTACCCCCAAAATTGACTGGAACCACTTATATTTTGTTGCTGGGATGTTAATTCCATGTAATGCAAAAGCAAGTAATCCCAAGGAAGACTTTTGTTTATAACATACAGCAAATAAATAGGATGGAGAAAACTCTTGTGCATATGCAAATTTGATTTCCAAAAAATACCTGTCAACATCTTCTGCAACCGCCATGAGAAACAATCAAGCCACACTACCCCCAAAATTGACTGGAACCACTTATATTTTGTGGCTGGGATGTTAATTCCATGTAATGCATAAGCAAGTAATCCCAAGGAAGACTTTTGTTTATAACATACAGCTATTGGTGTCCTAGTGTCCATAATTATTCTGGAGTAGAGCCATTTGGTCAATTATTTGTACAACACTATGGTTGGCAATGGAGATTAACCGAGAGGAATTTAAATCGGTATGATGTGTTTTGTAATGTCTATCATTTTTAACATTTCCATTAAGCAAGATTTCATTTGGCTTAGTTTGTTACAGGGTTTTTCAATGACTTCGAGGTACAAGAGAGCTATCTTTTAAAAAATAATATTCATGAATTTAATATATTCATATGGGTTGTTTTTTCATAAGGGAATTTGTACTTGAACAGATTGAAATCTGTAAATTTCATATTTTTTGAGTTTCTATTAATCCTTGAGTTGCAATAAATCTCACTTTTAAATACAAGAGACATGAATTGACTTGGTTTTTTTAATGAGGAATTTCTTACTAGGATGGATTGATATGTAAAATTTCAGATCTTCAGGGTTGCTCGTGAGTTCGAGTTTGAATTGGATTTTGTTGAGACTTTTATTTAATATCATCAATTTTGACTTGGCTTTTCTAATGAGGGATTTCTTACTAGGATGGATTAATATGTAAAATTTCAGATCTTGAGGATTGCTCGTGAGTTTGAGTTTGAATTGGCTTGTTCTTTGTTGAGACTTTTATTTAATATCATCAATTCTTAAAGAGATTGACCGATCAGTGCCTTTCCTTGTGAATTAGTTTATTGTTTTCACAACTTTCATTATTTTAAATGTAGCTAAAAAACATATTTTATAATCAAGAAAAGACAACCGTAAGGCATTATGGGACAACATTATCTTATAGCACTAATTTACATGTAGTAGCCATAAATGAGTAAATTATCAAATTAACATATTAATGACAAAATATCTTGTAATA
The DNA here is from genome assembly GCA_001517045.1 of Pseudotsuga menziesii. Taxonomy (NCBI): domain Eukaryota; kingdom Viridiplantae; phylum Streptophyta; class Pinopsida; order Pinales; family Pinaceae; genus Pseudotsuga; species Pseudotsuga menziesii. The sequence continues at coordinate 669,311 of LPNX010831278.1, read as the reverse complement.
AAAGATAAGTTGTAGACAATAGATATTTTCTCAAGGATTGATTGGTAGTTGTCAAGGTGTGCTTAAACTTGTAAACTTATAAATAAGAAGTATTGAAATGATATATTTTGAGATAAATAATTTAATTTAATGAAATTTCAAGATTACTATGCGGTCTCATTCTCTAGCATTTACATTATTGAATTTGAGATCATTTCATAGGTTATAATAATGAGAGAACATGTATCGACATGTGCTTTAAGGTGACAAATCCACAATCCGACTCCATGCAAGGGAAGAGAAAACCCACGAATCGTTGTTCCAAGTTGTCAACTAAAACATAATCTAACAATATATATGTATGTATGTGTGTATATATGTATAAAAATATATTTTGGTGGATTAGATTGATTGGCTCAATGACGTCATTGCATTCTCTTTTTTTCAGATGGAAAGATCCACGGGAAACCCAGCAATACTTCCCCACATTCGTGGATGGTAGAGGTGGTAAACTGCTGGCCATCCTAGTAGAAGGCCTAACCCCAGAGGACTCAAGGCTCGAACTCATGACCTCCCCCCGAACCGAGAGAGTGTGCACACGTCTTACCAATTGAGCTAACCCTTGGGGCTACATCATTGCATTCTCTTACAACTTTGTATGTTTCTTTTAATCATAATTCTTAATCCTTGACTTGATATGGTTTTTTTATTATATTACTTTTGAGTAATGATAGGCACCAATTCCCATTGTCATCATAAATATGGACCAACATATCATCATATACCACTTGGCACTAATATTTGTTGCTTGGAAATGAGTAGCACCATGCATGGGTTATATGGTCCCGATTTGGTTGTAAATGTGTTCACTCATTTCTAGACAAGAGTTATTAACATGTTGCATGATGCTTAGGGATTGATGTAGATCGATGGAAAGAATCGTGAAAGTTTCATGTGCATATATTTGATTATGCAAAATTAGGGGTTTACTTAGCAATATCTCACATTGAATGTGATTATGCGATATTTATTTGATCTCTTGTTTAGTCCATTTAGTCCTAACTTAGGTTAATTGTATATCTTCTATGTTGTCATAATGAATAGAAATGAGGGGTGGGAAAGTTATATCAAGTTGGCTAGGAGTTGGGTCAACTTAATTTACCTCTTTAGATTCCCTTATGTTAAAGGGTACATTAAGTGGAATCCCATGTAATCTAGGATTCACCAAGAATTTATCGCCATTGGTAAAAGATGATTGTGATCATAAAAGTTTTAATTACAATAAAATCAAATTGTGGATGAGACTTGAAAATTCAATACTTAATCGGAGCTTCTTATAATCATGGGAGAATAAGACACATTCAATTGTGGAGGAAAGTCTACGCTCAAATAACATACACTGAACTCTATATTTTAGTGAAATCTTATGGTTATTTTTTTCACACACACATCATTTTCAATGATTTTCAATGAAGTTGACATAATATATGATAACATTAAAAGCAATCAATTATTTTCGAGGAAGTGTGAGAATTTGTTAATCCCTTGAGATGCTTTGTTTTGTGACAGGGGATTAACTCCATATGCATTAATATTTTAATAAACACACATATTGATCTTAGTCCCAACAATAAACAACGAAAGATCATTATGGGGTTGGAGCCAACCTATACTATGGACTATTCACAAAAGAAAAATAGTCTCTTTTTCACTTCATTGCATCTACTTTACTTCTCATTCCTTTTCCTTTCATTGTTTCGTTGCACCTTCTACGGAAATTGCTAGTTAATAAACACATTTTTTTTCATTTCAGCTTTCCATGGCACCTTATGGGGAAATTACTAGTTAATAAACACATATCTTTAAAGTTGAGAGGAGACTAAAAACAAAAATAGGAGGAATGAATAGGAGGCGTATGGAGGAAAAATAAGAATACGAATAAGGGATAGGGAATACATAGAAGAATCTGGGGATGAGAAGAAGAAAAGAGTTGGAAGGAGGGAAGAGGACAAGAGGCACAGAAAAATAAAAAAGATTGCAAGAGTCTAAGCAAGAGGAGAAATAGAGAATTTGTGTGTAAGAAGAATGTTAAGTATGAGACGAAAACCAAGGGTATCATGGGAGTTTGATGTGGAGCACATTGTAACTGTAGATGTAATTTTATGATATTTTAATGAAAAAAATTTGATTAGTATTTGCATTTATTACCTGTTTCTATGACTAATTGGTTGTTTGTTTGAGTAACAATAGCTTAATTTTTGTTTTTATTTTAAAATTTAGCAACCTTGCAGTTGCTACTGCTATTATGTTGTCATTGATCCAAAACCTACCATTTACAATCTTTCCACTAAGTAAAGATGCATTTAATCTATCAATGTAGTTCACATTTTAACCATCTAATGAGAAAAATAAACCACCATAGTTTCATGTTTGGGCTCCCATGATAAGTCTATGTTGTTAATAACATGTGGTTCAGTTCTTTATCATGTAGTTGTATTTATTGTTTTGGTTATTACCCATTTTCCTTTTTGGGTTTAGATTGTGTGGTTGCAATATTTAATTTCTCCACAATAACACAATTTCATTCATTATGGAATTTCTCTCTTGACTTCTCTTATTTGGATGTAAATAATGCAAAATAAACTCATTTGTTCAATGGTATGAACTAAGTATTGTATTGTAATTACCAATATTGTGAATTCCAATCCGCTTCCTGCAATTCTATTATAGTCCATAGTGAAATACTTAAATGTTGGAAATATTAATTACTCGTAAATCTACATCACATCTCACTTGATGCAGTCGTAGTCCGTAGAATTATCTATTTTGTCAGTCTATTGGTTAGGATGTTGAGTTCATGTCTCACCATATTTAAGTAGTCGAATTGTATTTCCGAAGTTAAAATTATACGTAGAAATTTATTATGGTCTTTAGTGTTAGTTGGTAGCTTCCAAGAGAAATAGTTTTTAGTCTTCGAATATTGATAAAAATAAGAATGAAAAATAGAGAGGTTAGAGCCAACACAAAGTAGTGGAGAAGAAAAAGAAGAAAAAAAAAATCTAAGAAGAGTTTAACAGCTCAAGCTCATGTGTTTTGGAATGTGTTGAGATCCCAAGCTCTATAAAAGGTGAAACATCCAAGTATATTTCCATCTATGTAAGTGCGACTGTAGTTCTTTTGTTATACTGTGATAATATATAAATCCATAGTTTATGGTTGAATGCATGTCTTATTTATTCCATGCATCTTCTCCATAGTTACTTATGTGAATGTTGTTTACATTTACCGTTTGTGAAAGACACAAAGAATCCACAAATATTTCACCATGTAAAAGTTTGAGTTTTTACCTCTGAGTGCTCGACACAAGTCTTACTTAAATATTTGGTTATATTGTATTGTGAGCTTGTAGCAATAAAGTTGTGTCAACTTTTATCCTAAGTTACGGGTTGGTGAAAATTATTTCTCATACTATAAGTCAATAAAATAAGAAATATCCTTTTATAAAGTTCTCTGCAAAGTGGTCCTATCAAAGTGGGAGTTGGTCGCAACAAAAAGTGTGTCACGGTAAAATCCCATAGAGGACAAGTGGGTGTGTCGACGAAAAGTGGAAAGTTGAGTCCTATCAGAGTGAAGTCTGTCGCAGTAAAATTTTGGCGAAGTAAATCCTTGTCGTAGTAAAACCTCTTTGCATTAAAACCTCATCGCAGTAAATTTATGTCACAAGTATTTTTCTCAATGTTAACCCGTCAAAGTAAAAGGTGTGGTTTGCCAAAGGCAGTGTATCGTAGCTCCAAAAGAAAAATTATTACTGCACAACAACTTAATTTTATTGTCGCACCCTCTTCACCACTCTCTCCTCACATTCCCAATATTTGGTATCAAAGCAGGTTTAGGAAATAAATCTTGTCTTAAAAGGGAAAAACTAATTTTCTAAGGAAATTAAAAATTTAAAAATGGCTTCCACTTCTAGTACACACATGTGTAGTTTACAAACTCCAATTTTCTCAGGAAATAATTATGAGTATCGGTCTCTAACAATGAAGGATTTTTTCAAAGGTCAAGATGTTTGGGATATTGTCCAAATGGCTATACATAATTGGCAGACTATGAAGCATATAATGAGCTCACACAAGTTGAGAAGGATGCCCTGAGGGAATAGAGGAAGAAAGATGGAAAGGATATGTTCTACATAAGTCAAGCCATGCATGAAAGCATACTCCCAATAGTAGGAATAGAAAAGACAACTAAGGAGGCATGGGATACATTGGAAACTGCCTATCAAGACTTGGAAAATGTAAATAGTTCTAGATTGCAAATTCTTAGAAGAGATTTTGAATCTATGTCAACGAAAGATACTAAGTAGGAAAAATATTTTAGACTATATTTATTGGTGTGATAAATCAATTGAAATCTCATGGAGAAAATATAAAACACAAAAGGATTGTTGAAAAAATTCTTAGAAGTATTCCCCCAAAATTTGAATCCTTGGTCGTCACCTTGCAAGAAAACAAAGACTTGTCCCATTTTACCATTGACGAATTACAATCCTCACTCATCAATCATGAACATAGAAGAAGTAGATCAAGCATATCATTAGAATATGCATTTGCAACATAGTCATCCATAATCCATGGAAGAGGTAGGAAGAGATATAATTCTAGAGGCAGAGGAATAATTGTTTCCAGAGGAGGATGCAACAACAGTCCTGCAAATGTCATTGGTAGAGGACAGAATCAGAACCCCAGTCAACTAAGTGGTCATAGGTTTGATAAATAAAAAATACAATGTCATTACTACAAGAAATTTGGTCGTTGTGCATATGAATGCAAGAAGAAGTAGTATTCCCAAGGAAGGAAAATCGAAAACAAGTCAAGCAACACCAGCACTTCGTCAAGCATAATGTTGGTGGCATGTGCATCCCCAATTGAATGCAATGTTGTCCAAGAAATTCCATGTGGCATACGGTATTTAGACTTAGGTTGTAGTAATCATATGACTCGTAATTTAAATTTTTTTCCCAGCCTATATAAATTAGTTTAAAGTGATGTCACACTTGGAAATAATGTCCAAGTCATTGTTTTGGGAAAATGTACTATTGGTATTCTAACCAAAGACTGGGAGAGAAATATTATGCATGATGTCTATTATGTCGAAGGTATGAAACACAATTGGTTGAGCATCAGACAACTACTACAAAAAGGTTACACAGTCTACATGGAAGACAATCATTGTGTGATTAAAGACTTGCGTCCAAGCAACCAATTGATAGAAAAAGTACCTATGACAAGAAATCGCTTGTTTCCTTTGAGGATAATGTCAAACAAGAAAGAAAAGGATAGTGCTGAAATTCAAGCAACATTTCAATCAGAGGTTGAGGATGAGTCCTAGTTGTGGAATTTCATATTTGGACATCTTGATTCTGGTGGGTTGAATTTATTGCACATGCAGAATATGGTGAAAGGATTTCCATTGATCGACAAATGAGAGATATTTTGTGAAGGATGTTTTTTTGCATGCAACATAGAGAGAATTTTCTAGTCAAAAAGTCATACAGAGCTCACACACCACTTGATATTGTGCACTATGCTATTTGTGGGTGAATTCAGACACCATCCATAGGAGTTTGCATTTATATGCTTACTTTTATTGATGACTTCACAATAAAAACATGGGTTTACTTTCTAAAACATAAATTTGATGCATTTGGATGTTTTCAGCAGTTCAAGGCAGTCGTGGAAACGCAAAGTGGATAAAAAATCAAAATATTAAGAACAAATAGAGGAAATGAATATGTCTCACTTCCTAAATTTTTGCAAGACCCATAGCATACAAAAGCAATTCACTACACAGTATACACCTCAGTAGAACGGTGACATGGAAAGAAAGACCATAACCATTATGGAGATGTGTACAACATGATGGTAGCCAAGCATTTGTCAAATGAATATTGGGATGAAGCAGTCACAACTATTGTATATATTATGAACCAATGTCCGACAAAGAGTGTGAATAACAAAGTTCCTCAAGAAGCATGGACATGTATGAATCATAGTGTTTCTCATTCAAAAGTTTTTGCGTGTGTCGCAGATGCTCATGTTCTAGATGAGTAGAAAAGGAAATTAGACAATAAAAGATAGAAATATATTTTTTTTTTCTACTCTAAAGACACAAAAGAATACAAGTTGTATGGAAATGTCACAATTAAAGTAATCATCACTCGTGATGTTCAACTTGTCGAGAATGAATCATGGGATGGAACCATAGAGAAGACTGTCAAGATTGTGTTGTTAGAAAACAGGACAACAGAGCAATAACAGATATACAATTAAATCAATTAACAAGACACAAAACACATTAAAACATTATAGAGAGACACAGATATAATGTGGTTCACCCAAACAATGGGCTATGTCCACAAAGAAATTGCCAATCCTTTTATTACAGTCCAAAAAGATGAAGGGATACACCCTGCAGCAAAACCGCTGCACTTTTTTTTCAGTCTCTCCCAGTCTCTCTTCCAATACAATACAATACCATACTCAGTCATTTTACAATTATTTCTTTTATAGGGGAAATACAATGGGAAAATTCTAGGGTTAACCGAATACCATGGGTCCGCAAAACTGTTGGCCAACACACATCCCCGAACCCCAAGGTAGGGGGAATGAGTGTACAGTATACCTGGGTTACAAACATGACTGAATAATATCTCTGGATCTGGAAGATTACACTCCACAACCAACATATGTCAATTATCAATCATGATGACATTACAGAGATGTTATGGAGAAAAGTTCTTATTGCTTCGGGTGGACCACAATAGACAATATGACACCATAAATCAATACATTTCACTACATTCTAGATATATAATCAAGACTAGAACTAAGGGATGAGAACCTTATTCTGGACATTCGAAGAAGATCCCCGTTGATCTTTTAATCAACTTGTACCTACACTTCACCCTCAACAACAAAGAGATGTACACGCATGATATAAAGTGTTAGAGTCTAATCTAACATATTAAATTCCAATATGTAAACAAAGTAATTACACCCAGGGATACAAATATTCATAATTACACATGTAATGGACAAGTAATGGATATTTCTATTAATATGAACATCTAGATACAAATGACAAACTTTGTTGGCACCTCTTTGAAATCGAGAAACCAGGTCCCTCCACTTGGGCCTCCACCACTTCAATCCTCCATACAAAGGAAAGCTCACAAAGACAAATGAAAGCTCACAAATACAAAGAAATCTTGGGAAAGAGCACTAATGGCTGCTTGAAGGACAAAGGGATGCAGACTCAAGAATATAAGAATGGGAAAAAATTCCACTATAATAGCATTTCTCTCTAAGGTTCTCCTCCTTTAATGCTTCATAGTAGCTCAATGTATAGAACCTAAATGGGAAGGGAAGGATCAAATTGGAGCATTTCCCAACATATGTAAGGACAAAGATAAATTCATTCGTTACTTGATGGGGAAAACTGCAAATAATTTATTTTTTGAGCATAAATCCAGAAGTACGCAGGTGATAGTGGTGCAAGCTATGTATATGCAGATTTTAGATTTGTGACTCACATATATATTCAAAAATGTATTTTTAATGGTTCTACTGAAGCATTAGGGTAATGGTGAGAAAGCGGGATAAAAGAGTCTACATAGGGATCGGGAAAGGACATCAAAGCATCATGTATCAGAAGTGGAAAATCACACTATAACATATTCCCCCTAATGTGTGAGGCCGTTAGAGGGGTACACGATGGTCGAACTATCGACCACTCTCAGTATAGTACAATGGTAGATATTTGCATAGGACTACATATATGGAGTATACATAGCAGTCTCAGATACATAACAGTACAATGGCCATGAATAGTCATAAAAGACATATGTCATGAATGGTCATTGCCACATACAATATGCAGTGCAATAAGGTCATCGTACTGAGTGAAGACATCTAGTACATAACTGGGTACATTCAACACTGGTCATGAGAGATGAAATATCATAATACTAGAATGATCAAGGAGGTAACATATATGGAATTCCACCAAACTCAAAGGTCTTCGACACATATCATCGCTAGTACATGTCCCATCACATGAATAAAGGTGTTGGAGTCGAACATTATGGATCATCATCTGATTACCGATCATTGATGTATACTATTAACAGACGTGATAAATCCCATTGATAATGATAATGAGAATCAAGGTACATAGTTCAATCAAACAAGTGTGAATAGATGTGTTCAGGTGAAAACTAGAGAGAATCCATCGATCAAGGGAAATTGATGTATTCCCAAATCTGTCGATGGCGAGAGAACTTGCCACTAATTACTGCAAGTCTCAAGGCACTAAATGGACTGTAGATCCCTATTCCAAAATAAATGATTTGAAGTCAATGGAATGGAATCCACTAGAAGGATCCTCATTAAGGCATCCCCCATCAACCAACATGAGGTACACAACAACGTTGGATAATTTGGAAGAAATCGGATGAACAATATGTGCACGGACCATTAACAAATGTATCGAGAATAGCCGACATGTAGAGACATGATAACTAAGGAATGGTCGACACAGGCTAGAAATTTCTTCAAACAAGAACATAGGAAGGTGGAGACTCCTAGGTAGCATGGACTCAAAGTGAAAATTGGGACAACTCTCTGACACAGGACACATCGATAGAGTCTCCATAGGTACTGGAAGCATAACAAGACAGTGGGGAAAACTCATAATAATGAGTACATATCCTAAGGTCATACTAGTATCCCAACCAATGGATGAATGGATGGTAATGTATTTGAAGGAGACACAACAACTGCCAATAGAAAGTGATATCATTTCTTGTCTATATTTTTATGTTTTATGATTTTTTCTGGTTTTTTTCATATTAGGAAGCTTGAAAAGGAATAAAATTGTTTATAGTACCAAAGGGGAACAGATGAGTGTCGCGGGCAAGAAAACTAGTTCCAAATAGTAGAAAATACCTATCCTCAAGGAAAGGAAGCACATGCAGGACAATGACACTCAGGGGGATGTCTCCATTGGATATGGGGTAATCAAGTTGAAAAATATATATGAGAGGTTCTGTTTGGGTAGGATTGAGACAATATTAGGCTACATGGCTTATAAAATTGATGCAGGGAGGTGGCTTAAAGCTAAATATGACAAGCATGTTGAGAATATAAGTTGTCATTGATGTCAAAGGGTTTCATGTATTACAAAGGAATAACCAGTAGATATGGTAGCAAGATGAATTCAACAATGACACAAAGGAAAGTCAGTACTGAGGAATTAGGGATTCTGAAAGTGAGAGAAGATAGAGATCAATTGATCAATCACTGTAGGGATCGATGGTGAACCTGTAGACCTAAGTATATGTAGGTATTAAATGGTTGAGATTTTTGTAAGAGAAAATCCACGACTATGGTTGAATTTCGCAAGTTAGAGTTATGAATGAGATAAATTGATAATCCTCGTTCATATACTTAAAGATCATGTGGTGGAGATTAAAGGTGGAATAAGATCAACGATTGAAGAATATTATGCTGATAAAAGAGCGAGGGTAAGAGGTGAGTCGAGTTGCGAAATTAGAACTAATCACTGGAAATTGTATTGATATCAAAGGTCGAGATCGATCATTAAAATATATCGATGATGCACAATGATTCCACTGGGTGGAGTTTTGTGGTTTGGAAAATTTTTGATGTGCACGAAATTTTTTATGAAATCTGCTTCATCATATTTGAAGTCCATCATTGATTTGGTGAGGACACAGATCTGACGGTCCTTAAGGATTTCGTTGATACAACCAGTAAGGTGGTTAAGAATAGAGGTTGGATGCATAATTTTAATGTAATCCCCTCTTTAGTATTTGGAGTCCATCATCGATTGGGGTAGATAAGGATCTAATAGTCTTAAACGATTACACTGATTCAACAAGCAAAGTAATTAACAGCAGAGGCTTGATGCAGAATTTAATGGTTAGGATTGAATCTGCAAGGAAATCTATGGTGGGTAATGATTTTTGCACAAATAAAAGGGAAGATCCACAAATCTGCATTTGACCTTAGATCAATGGTTAGGGTTGAATCCACAAGGAAATCTATGGTGGGGAATGATTTCCGCACAAAGAAGAGGAGATTTAAACAAATCCACATTAGATCGTATATCGATGGACATGAATGAAATCACAAAGAAATCAACGGTTCATAAGAAAAGCAAAAGATGAGAAATCAAGTTCTAGAATAATATGGGTTTCTGGAACCCAAAGTTTGGAAGGCGGAGAATTACGAAACCAACGTTTGAGTTTTTGAGAACCCACATTCCGCATCCCATGATCCAAAAGATCGATGGTCAGAAATAAATCTGTAAAAGATCAATGGTGTAGAAAGATTAGTGTGGAAAGCGGAAGGTAGAGAATTCTAAAAGCAACGCTTGAGTTCTTGAGAACCCGCATTCCGCAACCCGTGATCTGGAATATCAACAGTCAAGAGACATCCGTAAAATATCAACGGTGCAGAAAGATAGGTTCGAAAAGAGTAAATTGTGAAATAATATTTGGAAAAAGTTACTTGATATTTGATTTCCACCTCAGATCGACTGTCATGAAAAGATTGAAGGAGATCAACAGTGTAGAATTGTTGAGGCAGAGAGCTACATGAGGAAATACATTATGAGAAATGTCATAGTTTGGCAATCTGCATACCACATCCTATCTTATATATATAGATAAGAAGAACCCCGATATAAAATCAACAACTCAGGATGGTTGTGGAAATGAAGAATACCGAAGGTCACAACTGGAAGATTCATGAAAAGGCACGATCAATGAAATGTCGCAATGGTGAAGAGATGCATCCGAAGGAAGCTATAAGGTAATTATTGATAGAATTATTGAAGGAAATAACTTGTCTCTGTGATTTCGAATGACAGAGTCCAAGAAGTGAATAGCAGACTGATAAAAATCATTCTAGGGTGTCAAGGTGGCACTGGGGTAGGCTATAAGTATACAAGGGTGTTGTAGCATCCTTATCTGTTGTAGCAAATAGAAAACCAAGGTGTTGTATCATCCTTGTATGTTTTAGTAGGAAGAAACCCAGGGTGTTGGATCATCCTTGTCTATTTTAGCAGACAAAAACCCAGGGTGTTGTTGCATCCTTTCTGTAGTAGCAAATTGTTTCGTGGATTCATCTTTTTAATGAGTTTGAATTGGTGGTTTTCTCTTTTAGCTTTCCACGATAAAATTTGTGTCTTAACTTGTTTGATTCATTGTGTGTTTTGTTAATTTTGGAAGAAAAATGCAATACCAATCCCCCCCCTCTCAGTATTGTGGAATAATCCAACAATTTGTATCATAGCAGGTTCCTTCACTACAGTTTAACCACTGGAAGGTAGATCCTACTCAAAAACCACAATGGATCAACAAGAAGGTTTATCCACCAACAGACCTCCTTTCATTACAAGAAAAAAATTATGCATACTAGAGTGTGAGAATGAAGTTCCATCTGATGTCCCTTGGAAGGAATGTTTGGGAAGAATCTGAGAAAGAGTATAAAATAGATGAAAAACTACCTACAGACTGAGAGGAACTAGGACAATATGAAGGTAAATCAAAATCCCTAAATACAATCCTGAGTGGGCTGACAAACTCTGTATTTCCAAAAGTTATGCGATGCAAGACTACAAAACAAGTCTGTGATAAGTTAAAAATTATCTATGAAGGAGCATCTAAACTCAAAGAATCCAAGCTTCAGACATATACAGGAAATTTTGAGGGCCTTAAAATGAATGAAGAAGAAAATGTTGGGTGATATATTCTAAGAGTAGATGAGGTTGCCAATTCTATTAGAGGACTAGGTGGAAAATTAAAAGAGAGAGAAGTTGTGAGCAAGGTACTAAGAACATTGCCAATGAAATATGACTCAAAAGTATCCACCCTAGAAGAACGAGATGATCTTGACCATGTGACAGTAGATGAAATACATGGAATTCTCACTCCATATGAGATGAGAACTAGAATAAATGAATCCTCAAGAAAAGAAACACCATTTAAATATTCATCTAAAAATCAATTAGAGAACCTAGATGATGAGGAAGCTCTTTTTATTAAAAAACTTGAAAAGGGTACTAGTAGATATAAAGAAAAGTTACCTCTAAAATGTTTTAACTGTGGAAGAATTGGACATTTTGCTTCAAAATGTACTTACCCTAAACAAGATGATAGTGATGAGAGACAAACCTCAAAATTCAAAAAGGGTAAAATAGGAAACAAGAAGAATTCCTATGAGAAAAAGAGAATTGTCTACACCATGAAAGATAGTGAAGATTTAGATACAAGTGATGATGAGGAAACTGGAATTCTATTCATGGGTCTTGTTAGGTCATTATTTTGTCTTCCTTAGTTTTATGCTTTTATTTATGTTTTTGAACCATGCTAGTATTTTTTCTTCTAGGAAATTTTGTTTATAAAGGTAATTTTGAGTTCAAACTTTTAATTTTCATGATTTTGATTTTTCTTAGTTTTAAGCCTGCTTTGATAAATTTTGCTTAGATTTCATTCTTGAAGGGTTTTACAAGGCATATATGGATTAAATGGTTTTATAAATCACACTAAGGTCGAGATTAAGCACCTAAACCAAGTTTTAAACTTTATTAGTGGCCTAATGATGTGTAATTATTTGATTGGACTTTCTTGTAGCACAAGAGCAAAATTAATACACTAGAGCACTACAAGAAAGTCGCAAATGCTAAAATCATCATTTTTTCAGTCCGATTTCTCGGTTGTCTTGTCTCTGAGGTGTTAATCACATCATTTGATGCATTTGATACGTGTCCTGCATAGTTTTATCATTGAAGCAGGTGGATGATCATCATAAGAGGTAGATCGTGGCGATTTCATGCAGCGCATGGTGAATGATGACAGCGAGTAGAATGAGACAATGTTTTCAGGAGTATGTTCCTTATCTAAAGGACATGAGGGATATTGAAGGTCATGGTGAGAAGACACTGCTGAGAAATCGATATTTTTTCAACTGAATGAGGAATTAGGGATTTTTAGCAGCGACTGTTTGAAGTGGTCTGGATAGTTAGAGACAGGTGGAACATGAAATTCGACACTTAACCATTGAAGAGATTGCATTCCAACACTCGTATTGGTCTTCTGAGTAGGTACACCGCGTGTCATTGCTAGGGTTTGCTTAATTTGGGGCTTTTATGATAAAATCCTTAATGTTAAAATTCGAAGGAGGAATATGCATTTTTCATCTAATAGACTGTGACCGATGAATTATTAACAAATATATCCAAGTATTCATCATTTGAAATAGTAAAATTCAAAGCAGAACTATTGGAGTTCCCTGAACTCTGTGATTAGGTCAGACTGTTTCAATTTCGCACAAAACATTTCTGAATTGTGGGTTAGGACAGACTGTTATGATTTGAAGATAGATAGACTATGGGATATCGACAGGTGCTGTTAAACCATAGTGAATATGAAGAAAAGTGGAAAAACAAATAGAGCTGAGCCCACTGACCTAAGTCGGACAGATAATTTTCCAGAATGTGCAGAGTTATTTTCTAATGTAGGATGGTTGACATTTTTCAAAAAGATTGATAGATATCATGCAGAGGTGTCTCATAAATTTGCTCAGTGCTATGATAAAGACATTGTGTCTTTTTATACTTTACAATTCGAAATGACTAAGGAGTTGGTAGCCGAGGCAACACGCATCTTGAACGAGGGAGAATTCTAGTTTAAGAAGGTTCCATTCACCTTCAATGCACAAAAGTACTTGCTTCCCGGTGTAATTGCAGATTGGGGTAAAGGTGTACCCATTCATTACTTCAAGCATGAATGGATAGATCCCATTAAAGTTTTACAGAGTTCTATTACCTGTGAGGGTAGATATTCCTTTGTTTTCAAATTCCTATCACAGTTCTGTCAGAAGATGAGAATTGCCTATTTGATGATGATAAAGTCCCTGTCACTGATGCAACTTGGGTTTGTACTGAAAAGGAATTTCATAGCCAGGGTGATGAGGTAGCATTACCAAAAAGAAAGAAACTAAAAGTTGTTGAGTTTGCCTCGATTACCCATCAGGGTAAGACTCTCAAAATGTTGGGGGAGATTGCTCCTATGTGGAGACCAAAAACCAGACCTAGAAATAAGCTCAAACTAAATATGAAGAAGTTGTTGAATCCTAAATTGAACAAAGAAAGAGTAACAGTGATAGATGATTCTTCATCTGAGGAAAAATTGAATGATGATAAAGGTGACAGTAAGGGTAAAAAGCCAATGGAATCAGAAAGAGAGTCTGTCCTGACTAATACTAAAATATCTGATATATTTCTAGAGGTACGAAGTCAGATGTTGTAGGAACAACAAGAAGGTGAGATAAAGGGTTCTTACTCAGAAAAGAATGTGATGGTTGAGGAAAAGGTCCCATGTAAAGCTGAGAGTTAAGAACACCTAGTTTTTCCTAAAACTCCTACATAATTGTTGCCAGAAGATGAAGAAATTTATAAGAGATTGAATATTCCATGGCTTCCAAATGAGATGCAAACCATAGCAGGAAATAAAACCTTTGATTCAGAAAAAGAGAATTTACAGACAAGTGTAAAAAAATATAAGTATCAGGTTGAGTACATGCAAGAGATGAATGATGGCTTGGTCATGGAAAAAAGAAGAATCGGAGAGGATTTGGAGGAGGTGAATAGCCACTATCAGGAGCTGATTGCAGTTTCAAGAGAAGCATTGAAAAGGAAGAGGAATACAGAAGGTCAATTCATAATGTTGAAGCAAACCATCCAGGATCTGCAGCAGAAAAATGAAGAACTCACTAGAAAGATTGCAGATATGGAGGCAAATCAACTGAAGGCAAGAAGAAAATCCCAAGCCTTGGAAGGGATAGCCTTGTTAGCTGAAGCAGCTAAGGATCTGTAAAGTTTGTTAAGATAATCAGTTATTAGTTAGGTTTGAAAGTTACTTTATTTTTGTAAATATTATTTAGATGAAACTATTTCCATGGGTAGACTAAAAAGCAGTTAGGGTTCAGTTCCTTAACAAATTTTGGAGGATAGTATTAATGTAAGTCACAAAGAGGACAAATGTTTCAAGTTTTTGGCTGGCAAGAGGAGGTCTCCAGACTTATTCATAAGCTAAGAAAATGACTGTTATGTGTATTTGAAAGACTTATTGTGAAATATACGCTCTATTTACCCTTCAGTTTGTTCTCTGGATTCATTTATAACCTATTTTAGTTACTCAGTTGGTAATTTCATTGCTGGTTTAATTTTTTTTTACTTGGAATGCTTGCCATCTATGGATGAACCTCAATGTTGTTTTCTGTTGGATTATGGTTATTATGTTATGCATATCAGTCTTTGTATGATTATGATTTAGTGTTTATTTGGATTTATGAATGCATTCCCTCTTGTCATCAAACTTCTCATCCAAAAAACCTTGAAAACCCTAAAAAAACCTATTTTGTTTTATTGAGATTATTGAGATTATGTTGGCTTGTTCTCTTGTAGTCTAGGAACAATTTCTGGCATAAACATATTTGGCACCGTTGATGGGGACGAAGTTGAAAACATATTTTTCCTTGGGATACTTATCATTTCACTGGTTTTAAGAGGTGAACTTAAACCAGCAAATCTTAAAGACTACTTTTCACCAGTTTGTCATAGTGGCTAATAGGGGAATTGGAACTAGAAACTGACCTATTTCACCTTTACAGTTGGGTGTTTCAGACCCAGAACATATATTGAAAACAACACATAATATTAGGAGGTCTCAATCATCACCAACCCTATATAACCCTGATCAGTTGGATAGTTCATTACCTTTATCTGTTTTGAGAAAAGAAGAAGAAATTTCACCTTGGTTGAAGCCTATAACTTCTGTCAGTAACTTTAAAGTTTTCACTGATCCTCAATCTTTCAAAAAGGCAAAAATAGTATCTCCTGGTAAAATTCCTCTATTTCATCTAAAAGTTGGTAAAACCCATTTTCAGCCAAGTTCCAGTCAAATATCTCCATCATTAAAGTCAGTCAACCTTAAAATGGTAGGCCAAAATCAGCTAGTAGATATGATGGACCGAATGGTTGCAGCTAGGTATGCACCCTTAGTTTTGCATCAACCTTTGAATGCACTTCCTGGAGGTGATTATTAGAAATGTCTGCCTAGGTTTAATGGACAGGGTGAAAACACAGCTGAGGAACACTGGGAAGCCTTTCTCAGTTATGTTGATAACCAGAGTATTAAAGCTAAGGATGTATGGATGAGGATGTTTGTGTAGAGCCTTGATGTAGATGTCAGAAAATGGTTTAGGGAGCTACTTGCAAATTCTATCACCATCATAGAAGAGCTTAAGGACCTCTTCATGAGACAATGGGGTGAAACCAAAGATCATAGTTATTATATAACTGAGTTTGGATCCCTTAGGAGAAAGAAGGATGAAACCATCGCAGAATTTTCAAAGAGATTCAATAAAATGTATGGGAGCATTTCTGCAGAAATAAAACCTTCATAAACATATGCAAATGCTTTTGACCGTGAATTTTCTTTACTACTAAGAGAAAGAAGACCTGTTTCTTTACTGAACATGTAGGATGTGGCACTAGAGGTGGATTTTAATATATTGGCTTCCAATAGATTGAAGAAAGAAACAGCTCAGTAGATGTATGACAGGAAAGGTAAGAAGGAAGTAGCTACAGGGGTTTCAACATCTCATTCTGCAGAAGGTAAAATTGATGAGATGGCCAAGCTAGTTAAGATCTTGACTTCAAAATTAAACAAGTTAGAACTAGAAAGAAATTCAAACAAACCTATCCAAGAAGGTGAAAGAAACCCTAACAATCAAAACCAATTCAGAAGACAGTTTGCTCATCGCTTCATACCTAGAGAATGAAGAAATAATGATATACAGCGAGAAAGGAGAGAGACTGAGGATCAAAGGGTAACCCCACCTCTTCAAAACAATGTTGTTGATGAAGAAGAGATTGAAGAGGAAATGTTATTTGAAGACACAGATCAAGATATGAACTATTTTGGAGAGCAGTTGACTGAGGGTTTTGTCACTGAAGAATAATTTTTAAATGCAGAATACTATGATGCTGATATGTTTGAAACAGAAGATGATTTAAATCTAAAAATGATTGCTGTAACTGCTGATGTCTTTCAAAATGAACCAAAAAAGACTTTGAATTTGAGGTCAAGCCCAAAACAAGTAGTATAAAACCCAAAGAAGAAGGTAGTTGTACCTACTAAACAACAATCTGATCTTGTGTCAGAGAAAAAACAAATTCAAGATAAGCAAAAGAAGAGAATGGAGGTTGAAGAGGTAAATAAAGCCGTGCAAAATTTTAATCTGGAAAATGAATTAGGCAAAATAACGATTCATATGCCTTTTACTGAATTAATGAAAAATCCTTCTTACAAAGAATCCGTTCTTAAAATGATTGGTTCAGCAAACAGTCAGCCTCTTTCTGATACAGTGAATCTACAGGAAGAAAATCCTAAAATCTTTATTAGATTAGCTTTGGCTGAAAAAACTAAGAATGAAGCAGGTGCTTCACCTCCATTTTACATTACATTGACAATCCATGAACAAATGATACATAACTATCTTTTAGATTCAGGAGCATCACATAACCTAATGCCAAAGGTTGTCATGGAGGCTTTAGGTCTGAGTATAACAAAACCCTACCATGATCTATATGCTTTTGATTCACGAGTTGTAAAGTGTTTGGGTGTGATTAAAGACATGGTTGTTAGTTTGGCTCAGTTACCAATGAAAAGTGTGATCATGGATGTGGTAGTAGCAGATATTACACCTAAATTTGGATTGCTTCTCTGTACGTCTTGGGAAAAGAAAGTTGGTAGAACTTTACAAATGAATTTAACATATGCTACTATTCTTGTGTTTGGAGGAGAAAATAGAAGGCTATACAAAGAGCTTCAATTTTCTTATATTGTGACAGATGACAAGAGCCCTACAAACCATCCTCTGTATGCTGTTGATAAAGATTTGGGTACTTGCATGTTACATTTTAGCGATGATGATAATACTACTAGTTTGTTATAGGTTGAAAAGGAACAGCCAATTAAATGCTGTAAGGAACAAGAAGATGAGCTTTGGAAATTATACTTTGATGGATCATCTTGTAAAGAAGGTGCTAGAGCAGGGGTTCTTCTTATATCCCCTAGTGGTGAAACAGTAAAGTTGATGTATGAATTAGAATTTATTACTACAAATAATACTGTTGAATATGAAGCTTTGCTATTAGGTTTGAAGGCTGCTAAAGATTTAGGCATTCAACAGATTTCTACATATGGCCACTCCGAGTTGGTTGTTCAACAGGTGAGGAACAACTATCAAGTGAAATAGGATTTGCTGAAATTATACTGAAGTGAGGTATGGGACATGATCGCCAATTATTTTGTAGCTTTTAACATTACCTATATTCCAAGGGATCATAATCAGACTGCTGATTCATTGGCCTTAGCAGCTACACATTTTAGAATTCCCAAAACCACACAGTTGAAGTATCCCATTGAGGTTAGGTACATACCTTCTGTACCTGATAATGTAAAGTAGTGGAGAGTATTTGAAGATGACATTCAAATTAAAATATTTTTGGAGCTTACACAGGAGTTTTCTAATTCCCTGATTGATTAAGAAGAATATGATGAGGATGAAGATGTTGAAGAGATTGCTGAAAATGAAATTGCTGGCCACAAGATTATTGAACTAAAAGGTAATTTCATCCCAAAAGGTTTGGTACCTTTAGAAAGGATATTTTCAAAAGATGATACACCTCTAAAACCTGTTGTACAGTATTTTGAAGAGAAAGTGGTTGATTGTAACATTGGTACTATAGAACATCCTAGAATGGTGAAGATTTCAAAAGCACTCACAGTAGAACAGAGAAACAGGTACATTAAATTGTTAAAGGAAGATTTTGATGTCTTTGCATGGTCTTATGAAGAATTGAGAACATATTATACTGGGATTATACAAGATAAAGTACCTTTAAAACCGAATGTTAAACCCTTTCGACAGAAATTGAGGAGGATTAATCCAGCCTTGTTTCCTGTTATTGAAAAAGAAGTTAAGAAGTTATTAGATGCCAAGATCATTGTTCCTCTCAGGTACTCTTCATGGGTTGCTAATATAGTTCCTGTTAAGAAAAGGAACAGAGAAATCAGACTGTGTGTTGACTTTAGAAACTTGAATAGATCCTCACTAAACGATAATTATCCTCTGCCTAAAATTGAGAAAATATTACAGAAGGTTGTTCGGGCATAGAGGATTTCTATGGCTGATGGATTCTCAGGATACAATCAAATTTCTATGCATCCTGATGATAAAGAAAAAACAACTTTTACTACTCCATGGGGAACTTTCATGTATGATAAGATGTCTTTTGGTTTAATGAACGCTGGAGCAACTTTTCAAAGGGCTATGGATATAGCCTTTGTTGGGGAAAAAAACAAGTTTGTGGTAATTCACTTAGATGATATTACCGTATTTTCACAATCAGACAATGAACATATAAAACATTTGAAACAAACTTTCCTAAAATGCAGAAAATTTGGTTTATCCTTGAATCCAAAGAAGTCACACTTTGCTGTACAAGAAGGAAAATTATTGGGTCATTTGGTTGTAGCTGATGGTATAAGGATTGACCCAGAAAGGGTGAAAGCAATTTTTAAGATAAGTCTGCCAAGGAGTAAAAAAGATGTCCAAACTTTCATTGGTAAAATCAACTTTCTGCGTTGGTTTATACCAAACTTTGCTGAGACCATCAAGCAGATTACAACCATGCTAAAGAAGGATCAAGAAGTCAAATGGACCACTGAAGCAAAGAAATCATTTGAAAAAATTAAGATGGCTCTTACCGAAGCTCCCGTATTAGTAATACCAGATTTTACCAGGGAATTTCTAACCTTTTCCTTTGCATCTGAAGATACATTAGCTGTTGTTTTGTTGCAGAAGAATAAGGATGGTCTTGAACAACCCATTGCATTCTTCATCAAAACTCTAAGAGATTCTGAATTAAAATATAGTATCTTGGAAAAACTGGCTTATTCTTTGGTAAAACCTTTGAAATTCTTCAAAATCTATGTTTTGCATTCCAAAGTTATTTCATATGTCCCTAATGCTGCTATAAAACATGTTTTGACACAGCATGGCAGTGAGCGAAAAAGAGGCAAGTGGATTGCTAAAATCATGGAGTATGATGTAGATATCAGACCTACAAACTCGTGAAGGAACAAGATTTAGCCAAGCTATTGGCTGAATTAAATTGCCAAGTTTAGGATTACACTTGATGGCAGAGGAGCCAGGTCAGGAAGAAAATCAAGCAGAGCTAGAGAAAGAAAATATTATGGATTTCTATTCAACATCCACATGGTATGCATACATTATATATTTTCTATTGTATTTGCAATGTCCTGAAGAATTAGATAGAAAAGCTACTACGTCTTTGAAGCTAAGAAATACTAAGTACTGTTTGGTAGAACAACAGCTATTTTGGAAGGATCCAGAGGGTATTCTACTCAAATGTTTAAATAAACCTGAAATTGAAGGAGTGATTTCTGAATCTCATGAGGGTGCTTGTGGAGGTCACAAGTATTGGAAGGCAACTAGATACAAAATCTTAAGAGCTGGAATCTATTGGCCCTCTTTATTTTCATATGTATATCAGTAGGTAAGAGCATGCATCCCTTGTCAGAAATTTGCTGGTAAACAAAAGTTGTTGTCATTACCTTTAAAACCAATTGCAGTAAGTGCCCCTTTTCAGCAGTGGGGTTTGGATTTTACAGGAGAGATAAATCCATCTTCCTTAGGACAACACAGGTGGATTTTGACTGCAACATATTTCTTTACCAAATGGGTGGAAGCAAAGTGATTATGGAGTTTATTGAAGAAAATATTCTCAGTAGGTTTGGGTGTCCTCAGAGAATAGTAATAGATAATGCAAAGGATTTCAAGTCTAAGGCAATGGGAGCATTTTGTGAAAAGAATGGCATCTTGTTGAAAAATTCAACTCCTTACTATCCTCAAGGTAATGGTTTAGCTGAGTCCCGCAATAAAAATATCATTCAAAGTATCAGAAAATTGATGAATCCTAATAAGAGATCATGGGATTCTATGCTGAAATATGCATTATCGGCTAACAGAATAACAGTCAAACAAGCAATTGGAACTTCTCCTTTCCAATTAGTGTATGGTACAGATGCAGTTTTTCCTGTTCACTTGGGTATCCTAGTGATGAAGTTTTTTTAGGATTGTCAGGAAGAACCTAATGATATGCAGAGAAGGATTTATGCAATGATAGAGTTGTAGTAGAATAGAGAAAAAGTGGAAGATAAGGCACAGCTTTACAGATTGAAAATCAAAGAAAGATTTGATAGCAAAATCAAAGATAATACTTTCTCAATAGGTGACATGTTTTTAAGCTGGGATGCTAGGAAGGAACAAAAAGGGAAACATGGCAAATTTGATAACCTCAAGTTTGGCCCTTTCCTAGTATCTAAGTTTTTGGAAAATAACACTTTTGTTCTACAGGCTTTGGAGGGTGAGGAATTGTCAAGTCCAGTTAATGGACGATTCCTCAATCATTTCTACATTTTTTTAGGGGAATTTTAGTTTTCATTGTATATACCGGTCTGAGTAAAACACAATAAGGACTCCATAAACCAATGGAAATTTTGTAGATTAGCAGGTAGCAGTAAAGAAGGCACTGGTCTACAGGTTCTTGAAGCCTCACAAGGAGGACTTCATCCCACCGTAGGAGCCAAATGTTAGGTCATGATTTTGTCTTCCTTAGTTTTATGCTTTTATTTATGTTTTTGAACCATGCTAGTATTTTTGCTTCTAGGAAATTTTGTTTATAAAGGTAATTTTGAGTTCAAACTTTTAATTTTCATGATTTTTAATTTTCTTAGTTTTAAGCCTACTTTTATAAATTTTGTTTAGATTTCATTCTTGAAGGGTTTTACAAGGCATATATGGATCAAATGGTTTTATAAATGAACCTAAGGTTGAGATTAAGCAGATAAACCAAGTTTTAAACTTTATTAGTGGCCTAATGATGTGAAATTATTTGATTGGACTTTCTTGTAGCGCAAGAGCAAAATTAATACACTAGAGTGCTACAAGAAAGTCACGAATGCTAAAATCATCATTTTTTGGTTCGATTTTTTAGGTGTCTTGTCTCTGAGGTGTTAATCACATCATTTGATGCATTTGATACATGTCCTGCATAGTTTTATCATTGATGCAGGTGGATGATCATCATAAGAGGTAGATCATGGCGATTGCATGTAGCGCATGGTGAATGATGACAGCGAGTAGAATGAGATAGAGTTTTTCGGGAGTATGTTCCTTATCTGAACGACATGAAGGATATTGATGATCATGGTGAGAAGACACTACTAAGAAATTGATATTTTTTCAACTGAATGAGGAATTAGGGATTTTCAGCAGTGACTGTTTGAAGTGGTCTGGACAGTTAGAGACAGGTGGAACATGAAATTTGACACTTAACCATTGAAGTGATTGTATTCCAGCACTCATATTGGTATTTTGAGCAGGCACCCCATGTGTCATTGCTAGGGTTTTCTTAATTTGGGGATTTTCTGATAAAATCCTTAATGTTAAAATTCGAAGGAGGAATATGAGTTTTTCACCTAGGAGACTGTGAATGATGAATTATTGACAAATATATCCAAGTATTCATCATTTAAAATAGTAAAATTCAAAGCAGAACTATTGGAGTTCCCTGAACTCTGTGATTAGGTCAGACTGTTGCAATTTGGCACAAAAGATTTCTGAACTGTGGGTTAGGACAGACTGTTATGATTTGAAGATAGATAGACTACAGGATATCGACACGTGCTGTTAAACCATAGTGAATATGAAGAAAAGTGGAAAAACAAATAGAGTTGAGCCCACTGACCTAAGTTGGATAGATAATTTTCCAGAATGTGCAGAGTTATTTTCTAATGCAGGATGGTTGACATTTTTCAAAAAGATTGATGGGTATCATGTAGAGGTGTCTCATAAATTTGCTCAGTGCTATGATAAAGACATTGTCTCTTTTCATAGTTTGCAATTCAAAATGACTAAGGAGTTGGTAGCTGAGGCAATAGGCATCTTAAACAAGGGATAATTATGGTTTAAGAAGGTTCCATTCACCTTCAATGCACAAAAGTACTTACTTCCTGATGTAATTGCAGATTGGGGTAAAGGTGTACCCATTCATAACTTCAAGCCTCAATGGAAAGATCCCATTAAATTTTTATAGAGTTATATTACCTGTGAGGGTAAATATGCCTTTGTTTTCAAATACCACTTCAGATTTATTTAGCATCTCAATAATGAGTCCAAGATGAATTTATCCTTCTTCTTTCTAAAGAGTTTGCAGAAGATGCCTTGCATAGTTAAGGAGCACCAAAATCATACTAAACAGTCTATTTTCCATCGTGGAATTATCAAACTCATCATAAACACTGTTTTGCAGAGTAGAGGAAAGAATTGGGAGCATTTCATTTTCTGGTCAGTTTTTCAAAATGGTCAAGAAGGACAGTCTCACAGAAGACAAGCTGATAAAGGGCAGACTTTGATCAGGAATCTCAGGAAAAAGGTAAAGGTCAAAGATGAAGACAGGGTTAAATTAGAGGAAGTTTCACATCATGCAAATGAAGACTTTGAATCTAAACAGTACCTTAATGACAATGAGAGAAAAAATTTACAGTCAGATATCAAGGAGGCCGAGCCTGTTGAAAATGTTGTACCTACAGAAACAATTTCTATTGAAAATGCTGTGCCTACAGAGAAAATTTCAGATGAGAAAGAGGATATTGAAGTTAAAAGACAAAGTCCTATCATAGTTCTATCAGAAGATTAGAAATGCCTATTTGATGATGATAAAGTCCCTGTCATTGATGCAACTAGGGTTTGTATTGAAAAGGAATTTCACAGCCAAGGTGAGGAGGTAGCATTACCAAAAAGAAAGAAACTAAAATTTGTTGAGTTTTCCTCTGTTACCCATCAGGGTAAGACTCTCAAAATGTTGAGGGATATTGCTCCTGTGTGGAGACCAAAAACCAGACCTAGAAATAAGCTCAGACTGAATATGAAGAAGTTGCTAAATCCTAAATTGAACAAAGAAAGAGTAACAGTGATAGATGATTCTTCATCTGAGGAAAAATTGAATGATGATAAAGGTGACAGTAAGGGTAAAAGGCCAATGGAATTAGAAAGAGAGTCTGTCCTGACTGATACTAAAATATCTGAAATATTTCTAAAGGTACGAAGTTAGATGTTGTAGGAACAACAAGAATGTGAGATAAAGGGTTCTTACTCAGAAAAAAATGTGATGGTTGAGGAAAAGGTTCCATGTAAAGCTGAGAGTGAAGAACACCTTGGTTTTCCTGAAACTCCTACATAATTGTTGCCAGAAGATGAAGAAATTTATAAGAGATTGAATATTCCATGGATTCCAAATGAGATGAAAACCATAGCAGGAAATAAAACCTTTGATTCAGAAAAAGAGAATTTATAGAGAAGTGTAAAACAATATAAGTATCAGGTTGAGTACATGCAGGAGACGAACGACGGCTTGGAAATGGAAAACAGAAGACTCAGAGAGGATTTGGAGGAGGTCAATAGCCACTATCAAGAGCTGATTGCAGTTTTAAGAGAAGCATTGAAAAGGAAGAGGAATACAGAAGGTCAATTCATAGTGTTGAAGCAAACCATCCAGGATCTGCAGCAGCAAAATGAAGAACTAAGTAGAAAGATTGCAGATATGGAAGCATATCAACTGAAAGCAAGAAGAAAAGCCCAAGCCCTAGAAGGGATAGCCTTGTTAGCTAAAGTAGATAAGGATCTGTAAAGTTTGTTAAGATAATCAACTATTAGTTAGGTTTGAAAGTTACTTTATTTTTGTAAATATTATTTAGATGAAACTATTTCGATGGGTAGACTAAAAAGTAGTTAGGGTTCAGTTCCTTAACCAATTTTGTAGGATAGTATTAATGTAAGTCAGAAAGAGGACAGATGTTTCGATTTTTTGGCTGGCAAGAGGAGGTCTTCAGACTTATTCATAAGCTAAGTAAATGACTCTTATGCATATTTGAAAAAATGATTATGAAATATAGGCTCTATTTACCCTTCAGTTTGTTCTCTGGATTCATTTATAACCTGTTTTAGTTACTCAGTTGGTAATTTCATTGCTGGTTTAAAGTTTTTTTTACTTGGAATGCTTGCCATCTATGGATGAACCTCAGTGTTGTTTTTTGTTGGATTATGGTTATTATGTTATGCATATCAGTCTTTCTATGCTTATGATTTAGTGTTTATTTGGATTTATGAATGCATTCCCTCTTTTCATCAAACTCCTCAACCAAAAAACCTTGAAAACCCTAAAAAACCCTATTTTGTTTTATTGAGATTATTGAGATTGTGTTGGCTTACTCTCTTGTAGTCTGGGAACAATTTCTGGCATAAAAATCTTTGGCGTCATTTCCGGGGATGAAGTTGAAAACATATTTTTCCATGGGATACTTATCATTTCACTGGTTTTAGGAGGTGAACTTAAACCTGCAAATCTTAAAGACTACTTTTCACCAGTTTGTCATAGTGGCTAATAGGGGAATTGAAACTAGAAACAGACCTATTTCACCTTTACAGTTGGGTGTTTCAGACCCATAATAGATATTGAAAACAACAAGGAAGATTAGGAGGTCTCAGTCATCACCAACCCTATATAATCCTGATCAGTTGGATAGTTCATTACCTTTATTTATTTTGAGAAAAGAAGAAGAAACTTCACCTTGGTTGAAGCCTATAATTCATGTCAGTAACTTTCAAGTTTTCACTGATCCTCAATCTTTCAAAAAGGAAAAAAAAATATCTCCTGGTAATATTCCTCTATTTCATCTAAAAGTTGGTAAAACCCCCTTTTCAGCCAAGTTCCAGTCAAATCTTTCCATCATTAAAGTCAGTCAACCTTAAAATGCCAGCCCAAAATTAGCCAGTAGATATGATGGACCAAATGGTTGCAGCTAGGTATGCACCCTTAGTTTTGCCTCAACCTTTCAATGCACTTCCTGGAGGTGATTATCATAAATACCTACATAGGTTTAATGGATAGGGTGAAACCACAGCTGAGGAACACTGGGAAACCATTCTCAGTTATGTTGATAACCAGAATATTGAAGCTAAGGATGTATGGATGAGGATGTTTGTGTAGAGCATTGATAGAGATGCCAAAAAATGGTTTAGGGAGCTACCTGCAAATTCTATCCCATAATAGAAGAGCTTCAAGACCTCTTCATGAGACAATGGGGTGACACCAAAGATCATACTTATTATATAACTGAGTTTGGAGCCTTAGGAGAAATAAGGATGAAACCATCACAGAATTTTCTGTTCGGGTACACAGGGTACTCCCAAACGACTGAACACCTTCGAAAATCGCTTCACACAAATAGATCATTGATCAACACACCAATGTTTTTCACATGGTTAAAACCCTCGAGAGGGAAATAGTCCATGGCCCCATCCAAATAGCTACTTGGAGCAATTTATTATGCAAAAGAAAGAAAGTTACATCAGCTTCTCATAATTGATCAACCAGCCAAGAACCCTCTGTGCTCTTTAAATAGAGATCATAGACCAATTGGGTGTTAAGCCACAGATCAATGGTAGGTATGATCTAAGAGAAGTTGAACCATCGGATCACTCTATGTCTAGAACATATCATGACCGTCGGATTAGAATATTTACAAATGCATACTAATGCATACTAAAGAAACACACTTTTACCTAACAGATATATTACACAAGTTGATCTTAACTAACTCCTAAGTGTCTAAATATCTTAACATCCTCCCTTAAGAACAACTTGGGATAGGATTGAAGGATTTACAAAAGTGACACTAATAGGAGAAGGAAGGAGGAATTAGATCCTAACTCCCTTTAAGGACACATTCCTGAACTCCTAACATAGACCGAAGTTTAGAAAAATTCACTTCTGTAAGAGACTTGGTGAAGATGTATGCAACTTGATCATCTGTAGGGAAATAGAGAACTTCAATAACACTATCATGAACAAGATTTCTGATGAAGTGCATGTGTAGATTAATGTATTTGCTGCGTTGATGTAGAACTAGATCTTTGGCAAGGTTGATGGCACTTTGATTGTCGCACCAAAGTGGAGTAGGCTACTGCTGCTCAAATCCAAACTCTAAAAGGATCTTTTGAAGCCATAAAGCTTCCTAACTGTCATTAACTGTAGCTTGATATTTTGCTTCTGCTAAAGAAAGAGCAAGATCTTGTTGTTTCTTATAATCCCAAGTGACAGGTCCAGATCCCAGATTGAAAACATAACTTGCAGTAGACTTTCGATCGTCAAGATCACCGGGCTAATCTGAATCAATGAAACCAACCAACAAAATTTTCCCCCCTGTACTGTAATGAATCCCAAAGTGAATTGTACCTCGAATATGCCGAAGTATTCTTTTTGCTGCTTTCCAGTGACTTTCATGAGGATTTTGCATATAACGGGAAAAACGACCAACGACAAAGGAAAGGTCAAGATGGGAATGCATCAAGTATAAAAGACTACCAAGAAGTTGATGATACAAGGTGGAATCTACTTCAGGGAAAGTACAAGTGGCAGAAATTCTGACTCCAGACTGGAAGGGAGGGTTGGTTTACAATATTCCATGTGGAAGTGATGAAGAAGGTCACACGCATACTTAGACTTGGAAAGAAAGATTCATTCTTTGGTTTGCAAGACTTGGAGACCAAGAAAATAATGCAAATGTCCTAAGTCTGACATTTCAAAATTTTGCTTAAGACTGGATTTCACATGGGTTATAAGGTTAGGGTCACTACCAGTAAGGATAAGATCATCAGCATAAAGAACAAGTATGATGAGATGGTTTCCTACTTTCTTGGTATAGACATTGGGGTCAGAATGGCATCTAGAAAAACCAGTGTCAAGGAGAAAGCTATCCATTTTGGCATACCAAACTCTAGGAGCTTGCTTAAGGCCATATAAGGATTTCTTAAGGAGACAAACAAGGATAGAGTTATTCTGAACATATCCATTAGGTTGTTCCATGTAAATTTCCTCATGTAAATCACCATGTAAGAAGACAGACTTGACATCCATTTGATGGACTTCCCAGTTATGTAAGGCTGCAAGGGAAATAACAAGGTGGATGGAGTTCATTTTTGCTATAGGGGCAAAGGTTTCATTGTAGTAAATCCCTTCAACTTGGGAAAAACCTTTGGCAACTAACCTTGCCTTGAGTCTTTCAACACTTCCATCTGATGCATACTTAGTTTTGTAGACCCATTTACATCTGACAAGTTTTCTTCCTTTTGGAAGAGGAACAAGATCCCAAGTATCATTCGCCATTAAGGAACGGTATTCTTCATCCATAGCTGCATCCCAATCACGATTTCCTGAAGCTTCTGCAAAAGTTTCTGGATCATGATTCTCAAAAAATTGATCCAAAAGAGAAGAGGCTCACTGAAACTGAGAATGTGTTCGACGTTGATCTCTAGGATCACCGGCAAGATCACCAGCTACTTCACATGTTGAATGGAACCATCGAGGACGTATTGGTGCTGGTGCAATTGGAGGAACATGAGCAGGAAGAGGTGGATTTTCATCCTCACTGTCATCATCAGAAACTGGAGTTGGAAACCTGTCAAGAAACTTGGAAGAAGAAGAAGAAGGCATAATCGCCAAATCAGGCTCGCATGCCAAAGATGGCACACCCGCCAAGTTAGGCTCGTAGGACAAGAGATTTTCATCAAATTTAACATCTCTTCTAATGATTATATCATGTGAATGGGGCTAAATAATTCTATAAAATTTTACATCTTCAGAATATCCAACAAATATGCACTTTTCACTTTTAGGTTGCAATGCTTTCCGTTTTTCATTGGGAATGTGAGCCCATGCTTCACAACCAAACACACGAAATTGACTTACATCTAGTTTAATTTTACTCCATGCTTCTTCTAGTGTTATACTTTGTAAAACTTTAGTGGGTGTGTGATTAACTATGTAATTTGCACAATTTATGGCCTTAGCCCAATATTGAAGACTTAGTCCCTTAGATTGGATCATACAATTAGCCATTTCTTTTAAAGTGCGGTTCTTCCGTTTAGCTACACCATTTTGTTGTGGTGTATATGGAACAATGTGCTATTGTTGGATTCCTTGTTGAATGCAAAAAGTAGGGAACTTGTTGTTAACATATTCTCCTCCATTGTCAGATCTTAACTTAATAATTTGATGACCAGATTGTTTTTCAACAAGGGCCTTGTAGGCCAAGAACATGTTAAATACTTCGCTCTTAAGTTTTAGGAAGTAAACCCAAGTGTGTCTGGAGTAGTCATCACTAAAAGTTAAGAAATATTTGAAACCAGAAAAGAAGCAGATGGAAGAGGGCCACACAAGTGACTATGCACAAGCTCCAAGGGAACGGTGGCATGCCAAGAGGCACGTTTGTCAAAACTATCCTGATGATGTTTTTTGAGTACACAACCAAAACAAACACTATCCTTGCAAGATACCAACGGAAGACTAGTAACCATTTTGTCTTTACATAGTTGTTGCAATGAGTGATAACTTACGTGACCAAATCTCTCATGCCAAAGTTTGCTCAAGTTATCACTATGAGCAACAAAAACTGAAGGAAAAGGTGATGACCCAAAGTTGTTAAATTTGTACAACCTGGTAATATCATCAATAGTTCCAGTAGTAAGGATATTTTGAGGATTTTAAAATCCTTTATTGCAACTTGGTGAGGTGAAAACGTCATAGTTTTACCTTCACCTAAATGAGTAATTTGATAGACTAATAACAAATTGCAGGAAATTTTTGGAACACACAGTACATCACTGAAATGACCATTTTCTACTGGAACTGTTATAGATCCTACAACACTTAGAGATCTATCATCACCAACAAATATTTGTTTGGTGTTACATTCATGCATAGTAGAAAAGATGGCTTTATCCTTAGCCATATGATAAGGTGCTCTAGAATGAATGAGCCAATCATTTGAAGTAGAAGAAGAATATGCAGTATAAGAGTAACCAAAAGAACAAAGTTCATGTCCATGAGAGGTAGATTCTGAAGACGAATCTAGGTTGATGTGGTGCTTCTTCATTGCTGCTTCCAAGGCTGCCATATTCTTCAAACACTTAGGTTCATCATGATTATCTTTCCCACAAAAATTGGAATGACGCTCAGTCTTGTTTCCTTTTTGCTTGGATCCTTTATCATTTTTTAAGGGAGGAGATAACTGAGAGGGTTTGGGACCCTTGTTGTTTTGCTTATTATTGTGAAAATTTTGTTTCTTGGGAGGCTTGTACTTTTCTTTCTATTGGGACAATAAGGCTTTCCTAGATGTATCTGCATTGTTAATTATTTCAACATGAATGAGCTTATCTTGATCTCTAATTAAGGAATCAAAAAAGGATTCAAGACTAGGCTCTTGATAGCTGGCTGCAGTCAATGATTCTTTCATGGAGTAGAATGTAGATACAAAAATAGAATATGCAGGTCCAATTTTGGAAAGAATATGATAAATACATTGTTTGTCTTCTTTCTTAATCTTGCATTTTGCACATAATAATCTAAGAGTTTTATACTTAGATAAATAGTCTTGAATGCATTAAAAATCATTTGGATTCAAGGAAATCAACTCATTTTCAAGTTGATGACCTCAAATTTTATTGTGTTTACCAAACACAGATTCCAACTTTTCCCAAGCTTTATCAGGTTCATCAATTTCAGATATGTGGAAACGGAAATCAATAGAGATTGACATCCCAATCAATCCACGAGCTTCATCACATCTATTTGCCCATTTAATTTTCTTATCATCATCAGCGGGTTCTATTTCTTTCCCTGAGGTTATCCTGAAAAGTCCCCTACTTCGTAGAACATCTTCCATATGAGATTTCCATGAGAAATAGTTAGAATTTGTAAGTATAATATCACAAGGGGTAGCCATACTGTAAAATAATGGCTAAAAGAATAGAAACTAACTATATAGATGCAAGGAGCTCAAAAAAATATGCGATTTAAAAAAAACGACACTTAAAACTGATTCCGGATGATGAAGTTATGCTAGATCAAAGAAAATGTTGAAGATGTCCCCAATAATGACGTGGCAAATATTAACTTGACCAACTAAAAAAAAAAACCCTTCTTCCCAAGATCAACCTTTGATAATCACTTTTACAATAAAGTTGCTTTGAAGTGAATGACTTTTGCAGAATAAGTGATGTTCACTTTTACAATAATGTGACTTTTTAAATAGTGCGGCAATAAATTAAAAGACTTAAGTGACTCACTTTTATTTTATTTTATTAATGTGAGATGCACTTTTACAATAAAGTAACTTGAAAATAGAAATTGCATGTACTAAAAAGTAGCTTGATAAGACTTGAACTCAAGACTTATCAAGGTGTAAAACAAATTTGGACCAAGTGAGCTAAGTTTAAAAGGTACATAAAAGTATGGAAAGAGGAAGGAGACTTTTTTTTTAACTCTTATTTCTCGTTTTCCATGCTTGCTTTCTTTTCCTGCAAATCAAAAAAAAAAAAAATTCCACACAATGGGGTTAGATCTTGGTTAGCTTACCCAGAAAGTCTATTTTTTCAAGTTTTCTCGTTGTTTTGATTTTCCATGATCGCACAAGGTGCACGACAAAGAGCATATGTAGCCGAGAAGACAAGAAAAAAAACTTTCTCTTACTGTTTCTGATTCGCCGCAATCACATAAGGTGCACGGCAAAGAGCATACGCAGTCAGAGAAAATAACAATCCAAGACTAAAAAATAAAAGATTTAATAATAAACTGATAAAATATGAGAGATTTAAAAAAAACAAATCCATCACTGTAACATTATACCTTCAGATTTGTTGAAATGGGTGTTTCTGGAGCAAACATAAATGGTTTTCGGTAAAATGAAAACTATTTCCCAATGAAAATAGTGCTCTGGAGATAATGGAATAGCTCCCATAGGTCACAAATGCACAGAAGATCCAGAACCAGAAACCCTTTCAAAGTTTCGGCAACACCGGTTCCAAATCTTGATCAAAACCGAAAGCGGCTCTTCATAAAAGCTCTGATACCACGTTCGGGTACACAGGGTACTCCCAAACAACCGAACAGCTTCAGAAACCACTTCACACAAATAGATCATAGATCAACACACCGATGTTTGTCACATGGTTAAAACCCTCAAGAGGGAAACAGTTCACGGCCCTAGCCAAATAGCTACTTAGAGCAATTTATTATGCAAAAGAAAGAAAGTTACATGAGCTTTTCGTAATCAATCAACCAGCCAAGGACCCTCTATGCTCTTTAAATAGAGATCATAGACCAATCGGGTGTTAAATCCATGAATCAATGGTAGGTATGATCTAAGAGAAGTTGAACCATCGGATCACTCTATGTCTAGAACATATTGTGACCGTCGGATTAGAATATTTACAAATGCATACTAATGCATACTAAAGAAACACTCCTTTACCTAACGGATATATTACACAAGTTGATCTTAACTAACTCCTAAGTGTCTAAATATCTTAACATTTTCAAAGAGATTCAATAAAATGTGTGGCAGAATTCCTGCAGAAATAAAACCTTCAGAAACATATGCAAATGCTTTTGACCATGAATTGTCTTTACTACTAAGAGAAAGAAGACCTGTTTCTTTACTGAACATGCATGATGCAACATTAGAGGTGGATTCTAATATATTGTCTTCTAATAGATTGTAGAAAGAAACATCTCAGCAGATATATGACAGGAAATGTAAGAAGGAAGGAGCTCCAGGGGTTTCAACATCTCATTCCGCAGAAGGTAAAATTGATGAGATGGCCAAGCTAGTTAAGATCTTGACTGCAAAATTAAACAAGTTAGAACTAGAAAGAAATTCAAACAAACCTATCCAAGAAGGTGAAAGAAACCCTAACAATCAAAACCAATTCAAAAGACAGTTTGCTCCTCACTTCATACCTAGAGAACGAAGAAATAATGACTCTACAGCGAGAAAGGAGAGAGACTGAGGATCAAAGGGTACCCCCACCTCTTCAGAACAATGTTGTTGATGAAGAAGAGATTGAAGAGGAAGTGTTATTTGAAGACACAGATCAAGATATGAACTATTTAGGAGAGCAGTTGACTAAGGGTTTTGTCACTAAAGAAGAATTTTTAAATGCAGAATACTATGATGTTGATATGTTTGAAACAAAAGATGATTTAAATCTGAAAATGGCTACTGTAATTGCTGATGTCTATCAAAATGAACCAAAGAAGACTTTGAATTTGAGGTCAAGCCCAAAACAAGTAGTACAAAACCCAAAGAAGAAGGTAGTTGTACCTACTAAACAACAATCTGATCCCGTGTCAGACAAAAAACAAATTTAGGATAAGCAAAAGAAGAGTATGGAGGTTGAAGAGGTAAATAAAGTTGTGTAGAATTTTCATATGGAAAATGAATTAGGAAAAATAAAGATTCGTATGCCTTTTACTGAATTAATGAGAAATCCTTCTTATAAAGAATCTATTCTTAAAATGATTGGTTCAACAAACAGTCAGCCTCTTTCTGAGACAGTGAATCTACAGGAAGAAAATCCTAAAATATTTATTGGATCAGCTTTGGCTGAAAAAACTAAGAATGAAGCAGGTGCTTCACCTCCATTTTACATTACACTGACAATCCTTGAACAAATGATACATAACTATCTTTTAGAGTCAGGAGCATCACATAACCTAATGCCAAAGGTTGTCATGGAGGCTTTAGGTCTGAGTATAACAAAACCCTACCATGATCTGTATGCTTTTGATTAACGAGCTATAAAGTGTTTGGGTGTGATTAAAGACATGGTTGTTAGTTTGGCTCAGTTACTAATGAAAAGTGTGATCATGGATGTGGTAGTAGCAGATATTACACCTAAATTTGGATTACTTCTCTCTAGTTCTTGGGCAAAGAAAGTTGGTGGAACTTTACTAATGGATTTAACATATGCTACTATTCCTGTGTTTGGAGGAGAAAACAGAAGGTTGTACAGAGAGCTTCAATTTGCCTATATTGTGACAGATGACAAGAACCCTAGAAACCATCCTCTGTATGATGTTGATAAAGATTTGGGTACTTGCATGTTATATTTTAGAGATGATGATAATACTGCTGGTTTGTTACATGTTGAAAAGGAACAACCAGTTAAATACAAGAAGGAACAAGAAGATGAGCTTTGGAAATTATACTTTGATGGATCATCTTGTAAAGAAGGTGCTAGAGCAGGGGTTCTTCTTATATCCCCTTGTGGTGAAACAGTAAAGCTGATGTATAAATTATAATTTATTACTACAAATAATACTACTGAATATGAAGCTTTGTTGTTAGGTTTGAAGGATGCTAAAATTTAGGCATTCAATTTTTTTTTGCATATGAGGACTCTGAGTTGGTTGTTCAGCAGATGAGGAACAACTATCAAGTGAAACAGGATTTGCTGAAATTCTATCGAAATGAGGTATGGGACATGATCGACAATTATTTTGTAGCTATTAACATTACCTATATTCCAAGGGATCATAATCAGACTGTTGATTCATTGGCGTTAGCAGCTACACATTTTAGAATTCCCAAAACCACACAGTTGAACTATCCCATTGAGGTTAGGTATAGACCTTCTGTACCTGATAATGTAAAGTAGTGGAGAGTGTTTGAAGATGACATTGAAATTAAAATATTTTTGGAGCTTACACATGGGTTTTCTAATTCTCTGATTGATCAAGAATAAGATGATGAGGATGAAGATGTTGAAGAGATTGCTGAAAATGAAATTGTTGGCCACAAGATTTTTGAACTAAAACGTAATTTCATCCCAAAAGGTTTGGTACCTTTAAAAAGGATATTTTCAAAAGATGATACACCTCTAAAACCTGTTGTACAGTCTTTTGAAGAGAATGTGGTGGATTGTAACATTGGTACTGCAGAACATCCTAGAATGGTGAAGATTTAAAAAGCACTCACAGCAGAACAGAGAAACATGTACATTAAATTGTTAAAGGAACATGTCGATGTCTTTCCATGGTATAATGAAGAATTGAGAACATATGATATTGGGATTATACAACATAAAGTACCTTTAAAACTGAATGTTAAACCCTTTCGACAGAAATTGAGGAGGATTAATCCAACCTTGTTTCCTATTATTGAAAAAGAAGTTAAGAAGTTATTAGATGCCAAGATAATTGTTCCTCTCAGGTACTATTCATAGGTTTCTAATCTAGTTCCTGTCAGGAAAAAGAATAGAGAAATCAGACTGTGTGTTGACTTTAGAAACTTGAATAGATCCTCAATAAAGGATAATTATCCTCTGCCTAAAATTGAGCAAATATTACAGAAGGTTGTTGGGGCATAGAGGATTTCTATGGTTGGTGGCTTCACAGGATACAAGCAAATTTCTATGCATCCTGATGATAAAGAAAAAACAACTTTTACTACACCGTGGGGAACTTTCATGTATGATAAGATGTCTTTTGGTTTAACGAACGCTGGAGAAACTTTTCGAAGGGCTATGGATATAGCCTTTGTTGGGTAAAAGGACAAGTTTGTGGTAATTTACTTGGATGATATTACTGTATTTTCATAATCAGATGATGAACATCTAAAACATTTGAAACAAACTTTCCTAAAATGCAGAAAATTTGGTTTATCCTTGAATCCAAAGAAGTCACACTTTGTTGTATAGGAAGGAAAATTATTGGGTCATTTGGTTTCAGCTGATGGTATAAGGATTGACCTAGAAAGGGTGAAAGCAATTTTTAAGATAAGTCTACCAAGGAGTAAAAAAGATGTCCAATCTTTCATTGGTAAAATCAACTTTATGCGTTGCTTTATACCAAACTTTACTGAGACTATCAAGCAAAATATAACCATGTTAAAGAAGGATCAAGAAGTCAAATGGACCACTGAACCAAAGAACTCATTTGAAAAAATTAAGATAGCTCTTACCGAAGCTCCTGTATTAGTAAGTCCAAATTTTACCAGGGAATTTCTAACCTTTTCCTTTGCATCTGAAGATACATTAGCTGTTGTTCTGTTGCAGAAGAATAAGGATGGTCTTAAACAACCCATTGCATTCTTCATCAAAACTCTCAGAGATTCTGAATTAAAATACAGTATCTTGGAAAAACAGGCTTATTCTTTGGTAAAAGCTTTGAAATTCTTCAGAATCTATGTTTTGCATTCCAAAGTTATTTCATATGTGCCTAATGTTGATGTAAAAGATGTTTTGACACAGCCTGACAGTGAGGGAAAAAGAGGCAAGTGGATTGCTAAAATCATGGAGTATGATGTAGATATCAGACCTGCCAAACTAGTGAAGGGACAAGGTTTAGCCAAGCTGTTGGCTGAATCAAATTGCCAAGCTTTAGGATTACATTTGATGGCAGAGGAGCCATCTAAGGAAGAAAATCAAGCAGAGCTGGAGAAAGAAAAGATTATGGATTTCTATTCAGCATCCACATGGTATGCAGACATTGTATATTTTCTATTATATTTGTAATGTCCTGAACACTTAGATAGAAAAGCTGCTAGGTTTTTGAATCTAAGAACTACTAAGTACTATTTGGTAGAACAACGGCTATTTTGGAAGGATACAGAGGGTATTCTACTCAGATGCTTAGATAAACCTGAAATCGAAGTAGTGATTTCTGAAAATGATGAGGGTGCTTGTGGAGGTCACAAGTATTGGAAGGCAACTGCATACAAAGTCTTAAGAGCTAGATACTATTGGCCCTCTTTATTTTCAGATGTATATTAGCAGGTAAGAGCATGCATCCCTTGTCAGAAATTTGCTGGTTAACAAAATTTGTTGTCATTACCTTTAAAACCAATTGCAGTAAGTGCCCCTTTTCAGCAGTGGGGTCTAGACTTTATAGGAGAGATAAATCCATCTTCCTTAGGAAAACACAAGTGGATTTTGACTGCAACAGATTTCTTTACCAAATGGGTGGAAGCAAAGTGATTATGGAGTTTATTGAAGAAAATATTCTCAGTAGGTTTGGGTGTCCTCAGAGAATAGTAAAAGATAATGCAAAGGCTTTTAAGTCTAAGGAAATGGGAGCATTTTGTGAAAAGAATGGCATCTTGTTGAAACATTCAACTCCTTATTATCCTCAAGGTAATGGTTTAATTGAGTCCTCCAATAAAAATATCAGTCAGAGTATTAGAAAATTGATGAAGCATAATAAGAGATCATGGGATTCTATGCTGAAATATGCATTATAGGCTGACAGAATAACAGTCAAACAAGCAATTGGAACTTCTCCTTTCCAATTAGTGTATGGTACAGATGCAATTTTTCCTGTTCAATTGGGTATCCCAGTGATGAATTTTTTTCTGGATTGTCAGGAAGAACCTAATGATATGCAGACAAGGATTTATGCACTGATAGATTTGCAACAGAATAGAGAAAAAGTGGAAGATAAGGCACAGCTATACAGATTGAAAATCAAAGAAAGATTTGATAGGAAAATCAATGATAATACTTTCTCAATAGGTGACATGGTTCTAAGGTGGGATGCTAGGAAGGAACAAAAATGGAAACATGGTAAATTTGATAACCTCTGGCTTGGCCATTTCCTAGTATCTAAGTTTTTGGAAAATAACGCTTTTGTTCTACAGACTTTGGAGGGTGAGGAATTGTCAAGTCCAGTTAATGGATGATTCCTCAAGCATTTCTACAATTTTTGAGGGGAATTTTAGTTTCATTATATATACTGGTGTGAGTAAAACACAATAAGGACTCCATAACCCAATAGAAATTTTGCAGATTAGCAGGTAGAAGTAAAGAAGGCACTGGTCTACAGGTTCTTGAAGCCTCACAAGGAGGACTTCATCCCATAGCAGGAGCTAGATGTTAGGCCATGATTTTGTCTTCCTTAGTTTTATGCTTTTATTTATGTTTTTGAACCATGCTAGTATTTTTGCTTCTAGGAAATTTTGTTTATAAAGGTAATTTTGAGTTCAAAATTTTCATTTTCATGATTATGGTTTTTCTTAGTTTTAAGCCTACTTTTATAAATTTTTCTTAGATTTCATTCTTGAAGGGTTTTACAAGGCATATATGGATTAAATGGTTTTATAAATGACACTAAGGTCGAGATTAAGCACATAAACCAAGTTTTAAACTTTATTAGTGGCCTAATGATGTGAAATTATTTGATTGGACTTTCTTGTAGCTCAAGAGAAAAATTAATACACTAGAGCACTACAAGAAAGTCGCGAATGCTAAAATCATCATTTTTTCAGTCTAATTTTTCAGCTGTCTTGTCTTTGAGGTGTTAATCACATCATTTGATGCATTTGATACGTGTCCTGCATAGTTTTATCATTGAAGCAGGTGGATGATCATCATACGAGGTAGATCATGGCGATTGCATGCAGCGCAGGGTGAATGATGACAACGAGTAGAATGAGATAGAGTTTTTTGGGAGTATGTTCCTTATTTGAAGGACACAAAGGATATTGCAGGTCGTGGTGAGGAGACACTGCTGAGAAATTGAGATTTTTTGAACTGAATGAGGAATTAGGGCTTTTCAGTAGTGATTGTTTGAAGTGGTTTGGATAGTTAGAGACAGGTGGAACATGGAATTCGACACTTAAAAATTGAAGTGATTGCAGTCCAGCGCTCGTATTGGTCTTTTGAGCAGGTACCCCGTGTGTAATTGCTAGGGTTTGCTTAATTTGGGGCTTTTCTGATAAAATCCTTAATGTTAAAATTTGAACAAGGAATATGAGTTTTTCACCTAATAGACTGTGAATGATGAATTCTTAACAAATATATCCAAGTATTCATCATTTAAAATAGTAAAACTCAAAGCAGAACTGTTGGAGTTCCCTGAACTCTGTGATTAGGTCAGACTGTTGCAATTTGGCACAAAAGATTTCTGAAATGTGGGTTAGGGCAGATTATTATGATTTGACGATAGATAGAATGTGAGATATCGACAGGTGCTATTAAACCATAGTAAATATCAAGAAAAGTGGAAAAATAAATATAGCTAAGCCCACTGACCTAAGTTGGATAGATAATTTTCAAGAATGTGTAGAGTTATTTTCTAATGTAGGATGGTTGGCATTTTTTAAAAAGATTGATGGATATCATGTAGAGGTGTCTCATAAATTTGCTCAGTGCTATGATAAATACATTTTGTATTTTTATACTTTACAATTCAAAATGAATAAGGAGTTGGTAGTTGAGGCAACAGACATCTTGAACGAGGGACAATTATGCTTTAAGAAGGTTCCATTCACCTTCAATGCACAAAAGTACTTACTTCCTGGTGTAATTGCAAATTGGGGTAAAGGTGTACCCATTCATGAATTCAAGCTTGAATGGATAGAGCCCATTAAAGTTTTACAGAGTTATATTACCTGTGAGGGTAGATATGACTTTGTTTTCAAATACCACTTCAGATTTCTTGAGCAACTCAGTAATGACTCCAAGATGAATTTACCCTTCTTCTTTCTGAAGAGTCTGCAAAAGATGTCTTGCAGAGTTAAGGAGCAACAAAATCATACTAAACAGTCTATTTCCATCATGGACTTATCAAACTCATCATAAACACTGTTTTCAGAGTAGGGGAAATAATTGGGAGTATTTCATTTTTTGGTCAGGTTTTCAAAGTGGTTAAGAAGGACAGTCTCATAGAAGACAACCTGATAAAAGGTTGACTTTGATCAGGAAGCTCAGGAAAAAGGTAAAGGTCAAAGATGAAGACAGGGTTAAATTAGAGGAAGTTTTAGATCATGCAAATGAAGAATTTGAACCTAAAGAACACCTTAATGACAATGAGAGAAAAAATTTACAGTCACATATTAATGAGGCCAAGCCTATTGAAAATGCTGTACCTGCAGAAACAATTTCTACTGAAAATGTTGTACCTACAGTGAAAATTTTAGATGAGAAAGAGGATATTGAAGTTCAAAGACAAAGTCTTGTCACACTTCTGTCAGAAGATGGGAAATGCCTATTTGATGATGATAAAGTCCCTGTCACTGATGCAACTAGGGTTTGTACTGAAAAGGAATTTCACAGCCAAGGTGATGAGGTAGCATTACCAAAAAGAAAGAAACTAAAAGTTGTTGATTTTGCCTCAGTTACCCATCATGGTAAGACTCTCAAAATGTTGGGGGAGATTTATCCTGTGTGGAGACCGAAAACCAAACCTAAAAATAAGCTCAGACTGAATATCAAGAAGTTGTTGAATCCTAAATTGAAGAAAGAAAGAGTAACATTGATAGATGATTCTTCATCTGAGGAAAAATTGAATGATGATAAAAGTGATAGTAACGGTAAAAGGGCAATTGAATCAGAAAGAGAGTCTGTCCTGACTGATACTAAAATATATGATATATTTCTAGAGGCATGTAGTCAGATGTTGCAGGAACAACAAGAAGGTGAGATAAAGGGTTCTTACTCAGAAAAGAATGTGATGGTTGAGGAAAAGGTTCCATGTAAAGCTGAGAGTGAAGAACACCTAGGTTTTCATGAAACTCCTACAGAATTGTTGCCAAAAGATGAAGAAATTTATAAGAGATCAAATATTCCATGGCTTCCAAATGAGATGCAAACCATAGCAGGAAATAAAACCTTTGATTCAGAAAAAGAGAATTTACAGAAAAGTGTGAAGCAGTATAAGTATCAAGTTGAGTACATGTAGGGGATGAATGATGGCTTGCTCATGGAAAACAGAAGAATCAGAGAGGATTTGGAGGAGGTGAATAGCCACTATCAGGAGCTGATTGCAGTTTCAAGAAAAGCATTGAAAAGGAAGAGGAATACAGAAGGTCAATTCACAATGTTGAAGCAAACCATGTAGGATCTGCAGTAGGAAAATGAAGAACTAACTAGAAATATTGTAGATATGGAAGCAGATCAACTGAAGGCAAGAAGAAAAGCCCAAGCCCTGGAAGGGATAGCCTTGTTAGCTGAAGCAGCTAAGGATCTGTAAAGTTTGTTAAGATAATCAGTTATTAGTTAGGTTTGAAAGTTACTTTATTTTTGTAAATATTATTTAGATGAAACTATTTCGATGGGTAGACTAAAAAGTAGTTAGGGTTCAGTTCCTTAACCAATTTTGGAGGATAGTATTAATGCAAGTCACAAAGAGGACATATGTTTCGATTCTTTGGCTAGAAAGAGGAGGTCTTCAAACTTGTTCATAAGTTAAGTAAATGACTCTTATGTGTATTTGAAAGACTGATTATGAAATATATGCTCTATTTACCCTTCAGTTTGTTCTATGTCTTCATTTATAACCTGTTTTAGTTACTCAGTTGGTAATTTCATTGTTGGTTTAAAGTTTTTTTACTTAGTATGCTTGCCATCTGTGGATGAACCTCAGTGTTGTTTTCTATTGGATTATGGTTATTATGTTATGCATCTTAGTCTTTCTATGCTTATGATTTAGTTTTTATTTGGATTTATGAATGCATTCCCTCATGCATCAAACTTCTCAACCAAAAAACCTTGAAAACCCTAAAAAACCCTATTTGGTTTTATTGAGATTATTGAGATTGTGTTGGCCTATTCTCTTGTACTCTGGGAACAATTTCTGGCATAAACATCTTTGGCGTCGTTGTCGGGGATGAAGTTGAAAACATATTTTTCCCTGGGATACTTATCATTTAATTGGTTTTAAGAGGTGAAATTAAACCAGCAAATCTTAAAGA
The DNA here is from genome assembly GCA_001517045.1 of Pseudotsuga menziesii. Lineage (NCBI taxonomy): Eukaryota > Viridiplantae > Streptophyta > Pinopsida > Pinales > Pinaceae > Pseudotsuga > Pseudotsuga menziesii. The sequence continues at coordinate 627,502 of LPNX010831278.1, read as the reverse complement.
CTACTCTTCACCAGTTTGTCATAGTGGCTAATAGGGGAATTGGAACTAGAAACAAACCTATTTCACCTTTGCAGTTGGGTGTTTCAGACCCAGAACATATACTAAAAATAGCAAGGAATATTAGGAAGTCTCAGTCATCACTAGCCCTATATAACCCTGATCAGTTGGATAGTTCATTACCTTTATCTGTTTTGAGAAAAGAAGAAGAAGCTTCACCTTGGTTGAAGCCTATAATTCCTGTCAGTAACTTTAAAGTTTTCAATGATCCTCAATCTTTCAAAAAGGAAAAAATAGTATCTCCTAGTAAAATTCCTCTATTTCATCTAAAAGTTGGTAAAACCCCTTTTCATCCAAGTTCCAGTCAAATCTCTCCATCATTAAAGTCAGTCTACCTTAAAATGGCAGCCCAAAATCAGCCAGTAGATATGATGGACCGAATGGTTGCAGCTAGGTATGCACCCTTAGTTTTGCCTCAACCTTTGAATGCACTTCTTGGAGGTGATTATTAGAAATACCTACCTAGTTTTAATGGACATGGTGAAACCAAAGCTGAGGAAAACTAGGAATCCTTTCTGAGTTATGTTGATAACTAGAATATTGAAGCTAAGGATGTATGGATGCGGATATTTGTGTAGATCCTTGAGGGAGATGTCAGAAAATGATTTAGGGAGCTGCCTGCAAATTCTATCACCATGATAGAAGAGCTTCAGGACCTCTTCTGTTAGTTTTTCAACATTTAATCTAGCATTATGTTAGGATCTTTTCACTGAGAGAATAACAAGCACAGCAAGAACATAATCACATCACAAGAGACAAGAGACACAAAGAGTTTTGATCGGGGAAACCATAAATGGAGAAAACCACACAATTTCCTCTAAGATAGTATCACCACAAGATGTGAAACCCAAAACAGTAAGATGCACTCCCAACACAATAATAGCCTTCTGTCTTCTATGAAGCCAAAGTATTTCCTTCTCCAATAGTGCGCCACACTTGAGAGAGCAAGTGATGTATTTCACAAGTGATAAATATGGAGACTCTCAGTCTCTATTTATATTCATCCGTTCACTTGAATTAAATTTTCACACATAGGCTTGACCTAATATTACTTACCCGAGCCTACACCTTAATTAGTGTATAATAACTCAAGTGCCCCTAAACTGTGGGGACTTACCTAATGACTTGATATGACTTGTTTACATTATTAATCTTCCCGATTGGAACATCAAGGCATGACAACATGACTCAGATACATAATAGAAACATCCCGGAATAAACATCGGGTTACAATATACATGGAAGAATACATTCCGAAGTTACATATACATCAACACTCCCTCTTAACTAGGAAGGTATCTTTTCGACACAATTTTCAGCACTGGTCTTCTTCTCTGTATCAACTGGATCATCTTCATCTTTGAGTCATATTCATATTCAAGTCATCATCATCTTCAAGTTATCTGGATCTGGATCATTTCTCGATCTAGATCGTCATGGAACTGGATCTGGATCATCACTGGATCTGGATCATCTCTGGTCATCATCACTAGATCTGGATCATCACTTAATCTGGATCATCATCACTGGACTGGATCTGGATCTGGATCTGGATCATCTCTCGATCTGGATCATCACTCGATCTGAATCTCTCGGAGTCATCATAACTGGATCTGGATCATCTCTGGTCATCATCATGTGTGTACTATCTCGTCATAGGAATTTCTACAGAGCCAGCCCTTTTTCATGTTGGTTGTAGGCCTAACCACGAGGTAGGTCTTCGCCCAGCACTTACATCTAACCTGCTCATCAAAAAGGCATGCCCAACACTCACATCTGATCATGTAGTAAACTACAATCCCATCAGAAAGGCCCAGCACTCACAATCACTAGCATGGTAGGCACATCAACTACCATCTGTGAAATGGCTCTGCACTTATATCTAACCTACTCGTCAGAAGGGCACAATCCCATCCAGGCAGGAACACATCCTGCTCACAATGATGAAAGGTTTCCACACTTTCACCCAGGCTGGAATCGCATCCGGCTCACAATGATGGAAGACTTCTATCCAGGCGGGAACACATCCTGCTCACAATGATGAAAGGTTTCCACACTTTCACCCAGGCTGGAATCACATCCGGCTCACAATGATGGAAGATTTCTGCACTTACATCTGACCTACTCATTAGAAGGGCATGCACTCACATCCAACCTGGTAAGAACTGAATCCTACACCCTTGTCAGAATGTCCCCAAGTCCCAGACTGAGCTACCTGGTAACTGACCAGGTGCCTCCACTCTCTTGGAGAGTGGCAGTTTCCCTTACATCCGTCCTACTTGACAGAATGGCCAACACTTATATATGACATGGAAGGGAGCAACCCTCTCACCATGACAGAATGGCTCAGCCCTTACATCTGACCTGCTCATCATAATGGCTATGGATCTCAGCACTCATACTAGTCATGGAAGGAACCAATCCTCTCACCATGATGGAATGGCTCAGCCCTTACATCTGACCTCCTCGTTATAATGGCTTTGGGACTCACCACTTTCCCTAGGAGGAAGCCTCGATCTGGAGAACACCAAGTCTCTCTCTGAAGTACTCGAACTTCAGCCTAGCCAATGGCTTCGTCAATACATCAGCTATCTGTTCCTCCGTCGCAACATACAGGAGCTTCACTGCTCCTCTCTACACCATATCCCTGATATAGTGATACTTGATTTTGATATGCTTCGACTTGTCATGGAACACTGGATTCTCTAACAACTTCATGCAACTCTGGTTGTCACAATGTATACAAGTAGCATCCAATTAGAGATCAAATATATCAGACAGTAGCTTCCGCAGCCATACTGCCTCACAACTAGCTGAACAAGCTGCAACATACTCTGCTTCAGCTGTACTCAGTGCCACATAGGATTGCTTCCTGCTAAACCAAGAGATCACACCTGATCCCATACTGAAGCAACACCCAGAAGTACTCTTCCTGTTGATGGCACTGCCTACCCAATCTGAATCAACATAACCCTCCAGGTTAATCTTATGATTCGCATCATACTTGAGCCCATAATCAATTGTACCCTTCAGGTACCTCAGAATATGCTTTGCAGCAGTTAAGTGAACACTTCTCGAATCTGTCAAGTATTGGCTCAAGGTGTTCACAGCAAAGCAAATGTCTGGTCTCATGTTCGTCAGGTACATCAATGACCCAATCATCTGACGATACATCGTAGCATCAACTCTACTCTGATAAAGCATCCCTCAATAGCTTCAGGTTCGATGCCATAGGTGTGGCCATAGCCTTGCAGTCCATCATCCCAAACCTCTTCAGGATCTCTACTACATACTTCCCTTGTCCAAGGAAGATCCCATCTATATTCTGCCACACCTCCATACCTAGAAATTAATGCATCATCCCCAATTCCTTCATATTGAACTCGGCAGCAAGCTTTCTCTTCGTATCAGCAATCAACCCATCTGTACCTGTCACAAATAGATCATCTACATACAGTAGAAGCATCATTGGGTTGCCATCTTCAACCTTGTAGTAAAGGTTGGAGTCTGCTTTACTCTTGGTAAAGCCCAAACTAGATAGAAAGCTATCAATCCTGCCGTACCAGGTCCTGGGTGCCTGTTTCAAACCATACAAGGCTTTCTTCAATCTGCATACATGAGACTCTCTGTCATGTTTCTCAAAACCGAGTGCCTGTTCTACATACACTTCCTCTTCTACTACACCATTCAGGAAAGCAGTCTTGACATCCATCTGGTGTATCTTCCACTTCGTCACTGCAGCCAGAGCAAGTACTGATCTAATGGAAGTGTATCTGGCTACAGGTGCAAAGGTTTCTTCATAGTCTACTCCCTCTTTCTGAGAGAATCCTCGTGCTACAAATATTTCCTTATACTTTTCAATGCTACCGTCCGCAGCATGCTTGATCTTGTAGATCCATTTGGAAGTAACAGCTGACTTCCCTTTTGGTCTTGGGACAACATCCCAAAAATCATTCTTCATGATCGATTGATATTCTTTGATCATAGCGTCCTTCCATTCTTTCTGTTCTGCCACTTCTTTGTAACTGGAAGGTTCTTTATCAATGAAATCACATAGTAAAGCTACATACCCGGAATTTGATCTGGTCCTCTTTCTTTCTCTGTGATTCTCTTCTGGAGCCCCATATCTTTCCGAACCTTGGATAAGTTCATGTACCCAAGAAGGTTTCCTCTTATGAGTATTCTTCTCCAGAGGTGGATGTACAGGTCTTTGAGGTTCCTCGAACTCTCGATCTTCTTCTTGAGCTTCTTCGTTCATGATTGTATCATGAATTCTGGGTACTTTTGCTTCTGCTTCTTCAGGTTCTTCAGCAGGTCTCTTTCTGGATTTGCTGTAAGCTGTGACTTCATCAAATGTCACATCCCTGCTGATGTCAATATTCTTGTATCCTGGAAAGTATATTCTATAAGCCTTTGAGCTTTCAGAGTATTCCACAAATATACCCTTATTTCCTGAAGGATCTAATTTTGTTCTCTTCTCTTTTGGAAACTGGACAATCGAATATTCTGAGATGGCTGACTTCTGGTTTCTTGCCGGAGAAGACTTCTTCAAGAGTCTTGTTCTCGAGTACTCTATGTGGAGTACGGTTCTGTACATACACCTCTGTTCTGGAAGCTTCAGCCCAAATATGCATAGGTAGATCTTGATCATGAAGCATAGCCCTTGCAGCTTCCATGATAGTTCTGTTCTTTCGTTCTGCAACCCCTTTTCGTTGAGGATTGCAAGGAGTGGACAACTCCCTCTTAATCCCTGATTCTCTGCATAGCTCCTTGAATTCATTCGAAGCGAATTCTCCACCATTATCTGATCTGATGGTCTTGATATTCTTTTCAGTCTGGTTCTTGATCAAGGCTTTGAATTCCTTGAATTTGCTGAATACTTCATCTTTGCTCTTCATAAAATAAATCCATGTCTTTCTAGAAAAATCATCAATAAAAGAAACATAGTATGCATACCCGCTGAGTGAGTTTGATGACATAGGACTGCATACATCAGAGTGGATGATTTCTAGAATGCTTTTGGCTTTGCTTTCACTGCTTGGAAATGTCTTCTTTGTATTCTTCCCTTTCGCACATCCTTTGCAGACCCCTTCATGTTTTGCTTGAATTTCTGGAAGACCTTCGACAGCTTTACTTGCAATAAGTAGTGCTCTGTAATGCACATGTGTGAGTCTTCTATGCCAAAGTTCATTTGGCTCTACTGTGTCATGGATCAAGGCTTGTTCTGGATGGCCCTTCAATTTGTACAAGCCTCCTTCTTGTTCTCCAATTACTACCTCATCATCGATAGTCTTACCTTTTGGCCACATGATGACTTGACCATCTATGAATGCAACCCGCATTCCTTTTGCATCCAAAGCTGAAATAGATAGAAGGTTCTTCTTGAGTCATGGAACAAACAATACTTCTTTCATTGTTAGAGACTTACCAGAGTCTAGCTTGTATGAAGATTCCCCACTACCTTTTATTGGATATTGGTAGTCATCTCCTAGTTTCACCTTGTGAGGTGATTCATGTTCTGATAGTCTCACAAAGGATTCCTTGAATCCCGTCATGTGTTTGGAAGCCCCACTATCTATGAGCCAATCATCACTTCCATGAGTAATGTTACCTATGAGAGCTGATATTAGAACATATTCGTCTTCGCTTGAAGAATCTTCACTTTCATATCTGGATCTCTTTCTGGATGGTTCATCATCCTCTGTAGCATGAGCATGATGTCTTCTTTTGTTGCTCTTCTTTACTATATTCTGCTTGTTAGGACAATTTATTGTATAGTGTCCTGCTTCATCACAAGTATAGCATATGATCCTAGATACATCTCTTCTAGTATTATCTTTGTGAGGGTGCTTACCTTTTAAGCGATGAATCCTCTTTCTTGATGACTTGGAGTGAGACTTGGAGAGAACTGTAAGAGCTTGGTCTTCACTTCCCATATTCTCTTCTCAAGATGCTATCTGAGCTTCTTCTTGAGAGCAATCTTCCCATAGTCTGCTGAATTTAACCAACTTCTTTCTCGCACAAATTCCTTGGATGAAGGCATCCCATGTCCTAGGGAGGCCATTCAAAGTAGTCATGACAATCTCTGCATTTTCCACTTCTTCATCAACAGCTTCTAATTGTTCCTTGATTCGAGAAACCCTTGTGAAGTATGAATGGATAGTTTCTGCATTCTGAATCTTCACATTCTTCAATTGGTTCCTCAGGGTCATCTTCTGATTGATGTTCTTTCCTTCAAACAATTTGGTTAGGGCATCAAACATAGCTTTAGGTGTCTTGAGAGAGGACACCTGTGGGATGAGATGATCCTTGATAGAATAAGCAATGATCTTCTTTCCCATAACCATCTTCTTCTTATGTAAGGCCTTTGCCTCATCTCCCTCTGGAACTGGAACCTCCTCATGAATGTAGGAGTCTAATTCATTCTCCTCTAGGACCAGGGAGATCCTATACTTCCAAGATCGGAAGTTATCAGCCCCCTCAAGATTTTCATCAAGCTTGGTATGATGAGACATCTCTAAATAAGAACCTCAAATGGAAGTACAAAAGATTTTAGATCTTACTAGGTTCAAGATGTCAAATCTGAAGCTTGAGCTGAAATCCTACAGAGCTGGTTTAGGAGCAACAAGGGTTTTGCTTTCCCATAGTTTTGTCCACCCAAATGCCTTCAAATTTGTTCCTAACATCAATTTTGGGGAGGAGATCAATCCAAGCCTGGGCTCACTGAAAAATTCCTCTTCTGTAAAAAGCCCTAATTTTCGACCCTAGTGATAGGTCCAAAATTGAAAAACCTTAGAATTGAATTCTGTTTCAACAAAAAGATGCGCCCTAGGGAGGAGAGTAATTCCACCTTACTTTTGCTGAAAATATGTGGAGAAAAGTCCACAAACTAGGAAGCCCTAGCCTCCACAGCTGCACACTGTCTTCTTCTCAGGTTATCTTTGATTCCATGTTAGTTTTTCAACATTTAAGCTAGCATTATGTTAGGATCTTTTCACTGAGAGAATAACAAGCACAGCAAGAACATAAGCACATCACAAGAGACAAGAGACACAAAGAGTTTTGATCAGGGAAACCATAAATGGAGAAAACCCCGCAACTTCCTCTAAGATAGTATCACCACAAGATGTGAAACCCAAAACAGTAAGATGCACTCCCAACACAGCAATAGCCTTCTGTCTTCTGTCAAGCCAAATTATTTCCTTCTCCAATAGTGCGCCACACTTGAGAGAGCAAGTGATGTATTTCACAAGTGATAAATAGGGAGACTCTCGCTCTCTATTTATATTCATCCGTTCACTTGAATTACATTTTCACACGTAGGCTCGACCTAATATTACTTACCCGAGCCTACACCTTAATTAGTGTATAATAACTCAAGTGCCCCGAAACTGTGGGGACTTACCTAATGACTTGATATGACTTGTTTACATTATTAATCTTCCCGATCGGAACATCGAGGCATGACAACATGACTCAGATACATAATAGAAACATCCCGGAATAAACATCGGGTTACAATATACATGGAATGATACATTCCGAAGTTACATATACATCAACATCTTCATGAGACAATGGGGTGACACCAAAGATCATACTTATTATATAACTAAGTTTGGAGCCCTTAGGAGAAAGAAGGATGAAACCATCGCAGACTTTTCAAAGAGATTCAATAAAATATATGGCAGAATTCCAGCAGAAATAAAACCTTCAGAAACATCTGCAAAACTCACATATGCAAATGCCTTTGACCACGAATTTTCTTTACTACTAAGAGAAATAATACCTATTTCTTTACTGAACATGCATGATGCAACATTAGAGGTGGAGTTCAATATATTGGCTTCCAATAGATTCAAGAAAGAAACAGCTCAGCAAATGTATGACAGGAAAGGTAAGAAGGAAGTAGCTCCAGGGGTTTCAACATCTCATTCTGCAAAAGGTAAAATTGATGAGATGGAAAAGCTAGTTAAGATCTTGAATGCAAAATTAAACAAGTTAGAACTAGAAAGAAATTCAAACAAACCTATCCAAGAAGGTGAAAGAAACCCTAACAATCAAAACCAATTCAGAAGACAGTTTGCTCCTTGCTTCATACCTAGAGAACGAAGAAATAATGATATACAGCGAGAAAGGAAAGAGACTAAGGATCAAAGGGTACCCCCACCTCTTCAAAACAATGTTGTTGATGAAGAAGAGATTGAAGATAAAGTTTTAGTTGAAGACACAGATCAAGATATGAACTATTTTGGAGAGCAGTTGACAGAGGGTTTTGTCACTGAAGAAGAATTTTTAAATGTAGTATACTATGATGCTGATATGTTTGAAATAGAAGATGATTTAAATCTGAAAATGACTGCTGTAACTGCTGATGTTTATCAAAATGAACCAAAGAAGACTTTGAATTTGAGTTCAGGCCCAAAACAAGTAGTACAAAACCCAAAGAAGAAGGTAGTTGTACCTACTAAACATCAATCTAATCCTGTGTCAGAGAAAAAACAAATCTAGTATAAGGAAAAGAAGAGTATGGAGGTTGAAGAGGTAAATAAAACTGTGCAGAATTTTAATCTGGAAAATGAATTAGTCAAAATAAAGATTCCTATGCCTTTTACTGAATTAATGAAAAATCCTTCTTACAAAGAATTAGTTCTTAAAATGATTGGTTCAGCAAACAGTCAGCCTCTTTCTGATATAGTGAATCTATAGGAAGAAAATCCTAAAATCTTTATTGGATCAGCTTTGGCTGAAAAAAACTGAGAATGAAGCAGGTGCTTCACTTCCATTTTACATTACACTGACAATCCATGAACAAATGATACATAACTGTATTTTAGATTCATGAGCATCACATAACCTAATGCCAAAGGCTGTCATGGAGGCTTTAGGTTTGAGTATAACAAAACCCTACCATGATCTGTATGCTTTTGATTCACGAGCTATAAAGTGTTTGGGTGTGATTAAAGACATGCTTGTTAGTTTGGCTCAGTTACCAATGAAAAGTGTGATCATGGATGTGGTAGTAGCAGATATTACACCTAAATTTGGATTACTTCTCTCTGGGTCTTGGGCAAAGAAAGTTGGTGGAACTTTACAAATGGATTTAACATATGCTACTATTCCTGTGTTTGGAGGAGAAAAAAGAAGGTTGTACAAAGAGCTTCAATTTGCATATATTGTAATAGATGATTAGAACCCTACAAACCATCCTCTGTATGCTATTGATAAAGATTTGGGTACTTTCATGTTACATTTTAGCAATGATGATAATATTTCCGGTTTGTTACAGGTTGAAAAGGAACAACCAGTTAGATGTAGTAAGGAACAAGAAGATGAGCTTTGGGAATTATACTTTGATGGATCATCTTGTAAAGAAGGTGCTGGAGCAGGGGTTCTTCTTATATCCCCTGGTGGTGAAACACTAAAGTTGATGTATAAATTAGAATTTATTACTACAAATAATACTGCTGAATATGAAGCTTTGCTGTTAGGTTTGATGGCTGCTAAAGATTTAGGAATTCAGCAGATTTCTGCATATGGCGACTCCGAGTTGGTTGTTCAGCACGTGAGGAACAACTATCAAGTGAAACAGGATTTGCTGTAAGTAGACTTAAATGAGGTATGGGACATGATCGACAATTATTTTGTAGCTTTTCACATTACCTATATTCCAAGGGACCATAATCAGACTTGTGATTCATTAGCCTTAGCAGCTACACATTTTAGAATTCCCAAAACCACACAGTTCAAGTATCCCATTGAGATTAGGTAGAGACCTTATGTACCTGATAATGTAAATATGTCAAGAGTGTTTGAAGATGACATTGAAATTAAAATATTTTTGGAGCTTACACATGAGTTTTCTAATTCCCTGATTGATCAAGAAAAAGATGATGAGGATGAAGATGTTGAAGAGATTGCTGAAAATGAAATTGTTGGCCACAAGATTATTGAAATAAAAGGTAATTTCATCCCAAAAGGTTTGGTACCTTTAGAAAGGATATTTTCAAAAGATGATACACCTCTAAAACCTATTGTACAGTCTTCAGAAGAAAATGTGGTGGATTGTAACATTGGTACTGCAGAACATCCTAGAATGGTGAAGATTTCAAAAGCACTCACAATAGAATAGAGAAACAGGTACATTAAATTGTTAAAGGAACATGTTGATGTCTTTGCATGGTATCATGAAGAATTGAGAACATATGATACTGGGATTATACAACATAAAGTACCTTTAAAATCGAATGTTAAACCCTTTCGACAGAAATTGAGGAGGATGAATCCAGCCTTGTTTCCTGTTATTGAAAAAGAAGTTAAGAAGTTATTAGATGCCAAAATCATTGTTCCTTTCAGGTACTCTTCATGGGTTGCTAATCTAGTTTCTGTTAGGAAAAATAATGAAGAAATCAGACTGTGTGTTGACTTTAGAAACTTGTATAGATCCTCGCTAAAGGATAATTATCCTTTGCCTAAAATTGAGCAAATATTACAGAAGGTTGTTGGGGCACGGAGGATTTCTATGGTTGATGGCTTCTCAGGATACAATCAAATTTCTATGCATCCTGATGATAAAGAAAAAACAATTTTTACTACTCCTTGGGGAACTTTCATGTATGATAAGATGCCTTTTGGTTTAATGAACGTTGGAGCAACTTTTCAAAGGGATATGGATATAGCCTTTGTTGGGGAAAAAGACAATTTTGTGGTAATTTAGTTACATGAAATTACTGTATTTTCATAATTAGATGATGAACATCTAAAACATTTGAAACAAACTGTCCTAAAATGCTGAAAATTTGGTTTATCCTTGAATCTAGAGAAGTCACACTTTCCTGTACAGGAAGACAAATTATTGGGTCATTTGGTTTTAGTTGATGGTATAAGGATTGACCCAGAAAGGGTGAAAGCAATTTTGAAGATAAGTTCGCTAAGGAGTAAAAAATATGTCCAATCTTTCATTGGTAAAATCAAATGTCTGCGTTGGTTTATACCAAACTTTGCTGAGACTATCAAGAATATTATAGCCATGCTAAAGAAGGATCAAGAAGTCAAATGGACCACTGAAGCAAAGAACTCATTTGAAAAAATTAAGATGGCTCTTACCGAAGCTCCTGTATTAGTAAGTCTATATTTTACCAGAGAATTTATAACCTTTTCCTTTGCATCTGAAGATACATTAGCTGCTGTTCTGTTGCAGAAGAATAAAGATGGTCTTGAACAACCGATTGCATTCTTCATCAAAACTCTCAGAGATTTTGAATTAAAATACAGTATCTTGGAAAAACAGGCTTATTCTTTGGTAAAAGATTTGAAATTCTTCAGAATCTATTTTTTGCATTCCAAAGTTATTTCATATGTGCCTAATGCTACTGTGAAAGATGTTTTGACACAGCCTAGCAGCGAGGGAAAAAGAGGCAAGTGGATTTCTAAAATCATGGAGTATGATGTAGATATCAAATCTACCGAACTAGTGAAGGGACAAGGTTTAGCCAAGCTTTTGGCTGAATCAAATTGCCAAGCTTTAGGATTACATTTGATGGCAGAAGAGCCAACTCAGGAAGAAAATCAAGCAGAGATGGAGAAAGAAAAGATTATGGGTTTCTATTTAGCATCCACATGATATGCAGACATTGTATATTTTCTGTTTTATTTGCAATGTCCTGAACACTTAGATAGAAAAGCTACTAGGTCTTTGAAGCTAAGAACTACTAAGTAATGTTTGGTAGAACAACAACTATTTTGCAAGGATCCAGGGGGTATTCTACTCAGATGCTTAGATAAACCTAAAATTGAAGGAGTGATTTCTGAATCTCATGAGGGTGTTGGTGGAGGTCGCAAGTATTGGAAGGAAACTGCATACAAAATCTTAAGAGCTGGATATTATTGGCCCTCTTTATTTTTAGATGTATATCAGTAGGTAAGAGCATGCATCCCTTGTCAGAAATTTGTTGGTAAACAAAAGTTGTTGTCATTACCTTTAAAACCAATTGCAATAAGTGCCCCTTTTTAGCAGTGGGGTCTTGACTTTATAGGAGAGATAAATCCATCTTCCTCAGGACAACACAAGTGGATTTTGACTGCAACAGATTTCTTTAACAAATGGGTGGAAGCTATCCCCACAAGGAATGCCACAGATAAAGTGATTATGGAGTTTATTGAAGAAAATATTCTCAGTAGGTTTGGTTGTTCTCAAAGAATAGTAGCAGATAATGCAAAGGCTTTTAAGTCTAAGGCAATGGGAGCATTTTGTTAAAAGAATGGCATCTTGTTGAAACATTCAACTCCTTACTATCCTCAAGGTAATGGTTTAGCTGAGTCCTCCAATAAAAATATCATTTAGAGTATAAGAAATTTGCTGAAGCATAATAAGAGATCATGGGATTCTATGCTGAAATATGCATTATGGGCTGACAAAATAACAGTCAAACAAGCAATTGGAACATCTCCTTTCCAAGTAGTGTATGGTACAGATGTCGTTTTTCATCTTCAGTTGGGTATCCCAGTGATGAATTTTTTTCAGGATTGTCAGGAAGAACCTAATGATATGTAGAGAAGGATTTATGCAATGATAGAGTTGCAATAGAATAGAGAAAAACTGGAAGATAAGGCACAACTATACAGATTGAAAATCAAAGAAAGATTTGACAGGAAAATCAAAGATAATACTTTCTCAATAGGTGACATGGTTCTAAGGTGGGATGCTAGGAAGGAACAAAAAGGGAAACATGGAAAATTTGATAACCTCTAGTTTGGCCCTTTCCTAGTATCTAAGTTTTTGGAAAATAACACTTTTGTTCTACAGACTTTGGAGGGTGGGGAATTGTCAAGTCCAGTTAATGGACGATTCCTCAAGCATTTCTACAGTTTTTGAGGGGAATTTTAGTTTTCATTGTATATACCAATGTGATTAAAACACAATTAGGACTCCATAACCCAATGGAAATTTTGCATGTTAGCAGGTAGCAGTAAAGAAGGCACTGGTCTATAGGTTCTTGAAGCCTCACAAGGAGGACTTCATCGCACAGTAGGAGCTAGATGTCAGGTCATGATTTTGTCTTCCTTAGTTTTATGCTTTTATTTATGTTTTTGAACCATGCTAGTATTTTTGCTTCTAGGAAATTTTGTTTATAAAGGTAATTTTGAGTTCATACTTTTAATTTTCATGATTTTGATTTTTCTTAGTTTTAATCCTGCTTTTATAAATTTTTCTTAGATTTCATTCTTGAAGGGTTTTACAAGGTATATATGGATTAAATGGTTTTATAAATGACACTAAGGTCGAGAGTAAGCACATAAACCATGTTTTAAACTTTATTAGTGGCCTAATGATGTGAAATTATTTGATTGGACTTCCTTGTAGCGCAAGAGAAAAATTAATACACTAGAGCACTACAAGAAAGTCGCGAATGCTAAAATCATCATTTTTTCAGTCCTATTTTTTGGGTGTCTTATCTTTGAGGTGTTAATCACATCATTTGATGCATTTGATACATGTCCTGCATAGTTTTATCATTGAAGTAGGTGGATGATCATCATAAGAGGTAGATCATGGCGATTGCATGCAGCGCAAGGTGAATGATGGCAGCGAGTAGAATGAGACAGAGTTTTTTGGGAGTATGTTCCTTATCTAAAGGACATGAAGGATATTGAAGGTCGTGGTGAGAAGACACTGCTGAGAAATCGAGATTTTTTCAACTGAATGAGGAATTAGGGATTTTCAGCAGCGACCATTTGAGGTGGTCTGGACAGTTAGAGACAGGTGGAACGTGAAATTTGACACTTAAGCATTGAAGTGATTGCAGTCCAATGCTCGTATTGGTCTTCTGAGTAGGTACCCTGCGTGTCATTGCTAGGGTTTGCTTAATTTGGGGCTTTTCTGATAAAATCCTTAATGTTAAAATTCAAAGGAGGAATATAAGTTTTTCACCTAATAGACCGTGAATAATGAATTATTAGCAAATATATCCAAGTATTCATCATTTAAAACAGTAAAATTCTAAGCAGAACTGTTAGAGTTCCCTGAACTCTGTGGTTAGGTTAGACTGTTGCAATTTGGCACAAAAGATTTCTGAACTGTGGCTTAGGACAGACTGTTATGATTTGAAGATAGATAGACTATGGGATATCGACAGGTGCTATTAAACCATAGTGAATACGAAGAAAAGTGGAAAAAAAAATAGAGCTGAGCCTACTGACCTAAGTTGGATAGATAATTTTCTAGAATGTGAAGAGTTATTTTCTAATGCAGAATGGTTGACATTTTTCAAAAAGATTGATGGATATCATGCAGAGGTGTCTCATAAATTTGTTCAGTGCTATCATAAATACATTGTGTATTTTGATACTTTACAATTCAAAATGACTAAGGAGTTGGTATCTGAGGCAATATGCATATTGAATGAGGGAGAATTATGGTTTAAGAAGGTTCCATTCACCTTCAATGCACAAAAGTACTTACTTCTTGGTGTAATTGCAGATTGGGATAAAGGTGTACCCATTCATAACTTCAAGCCTGAATGGATAGAGCCCATTAAAGTTTTACAGAGTTATATTACCTGTGAGGGTAGATATGCTTTGTTTTCAAATACCACTTTAGATTTCTTCAGAATCTCAGTAATGAGTCCAAGATGAATTTACCCTTCTTCTTTTTGAAGAGTCTGCAGAAGATGTCTTGTAGATTTAAGGAGCACCAAAATCATACTAAACAGTCTATTTCCCATCATGGACTTATCAAACTCATCATAAACACCATTTTGTAGAGTAGGGGAAAGACTTGGGAGTATTTCATTTTTTGGTCAGGTTTTCAAAATGATAAAGAAGCACAGTCTCACAAAAGACAAGTTGATAAAGGGCAAACTTTGATCAAAAATCTCAGGCAAAAGGTAAAGGTCAAAGATGAAGATAGGGTTAAATTTGAGGAAGTTTCAGATCATGCAAATGAAGACTTTGAATCTAAACAGCAGCTCAATGAAAATGAGAGCAAAAATTTACAGTCAAATATTAAGGAGGCCGAGCCTGTTGAAAATGTTGTACCTACAGAGAAAATTTCAGATGAGAAAGAGGATATTGAAGTTCAAAGACAAAGTCGTATCATAGTTCTGTCAGAAGATGAGAAATGCCTATTTGATTATGATAATGTCCCTGTCACTGATGCAACTAGGGGTTGTACTGAAAAGGAATTTCACAGCCAGGGTGATGAGGTAGCATTACCAAAAATAAAGAAACAAAAAGTTGTGGAGTTTGCCTCAGTTACCCATCAGGGTAAGACTATCAAAATGTTGGGGGAGATTGCTCCTATGTGGAGACAAAAAACCAGACCTAGAAATAAGCTCAGGCTGAATATGAAGAAGTTGTTGAATCCTAAATTCAACAAAGAAAGAGTAATGATGATAGATGATTCTTCATCTGAGGAAAAATTGAATGATGATAAAGGTGACAGTAAGGGTAAAGGGCCAATGGAATTCTTTCCAGAAGATGAAGAAATTTATAAGAGATTGAATATTCCATGGCTTCCAAATGAGATGCAAACCATAGCAGGAAATAAAACATTTGATTCAGAAAAAGAGAATTTATAGAGAAGTGTAAAACAATATAAGTATCATCTTGAGTACATGCAGGAGATGAATGATGGCTTGGTCATGGAAAACAGAAGACTTAGAGAGGATTTGGAGGAGGTGAATAGCCGCAATGAGGAGCTGATTGTAGTTTCAAGATAAGCATTGAAAAAGAAGGGGAATTCAGAAGGTCAATTCACAATGTTGAAGCAAACCATCTAGGATCTACAGTAGAAAAATGAAGAACTAACTAGAAAGATTGCAGATATGGAAGCAGATCAACTGAAGGCAAGAAGAAAAGCCCAAGCCCTGGAAGGGATAGCCTTCTTAGCTGAAGCAGTTAAGGATCTGTAAAGTTTGTTAAGATAATCAATTATTATTTAGGTTTGAAAGTTACTTTATTTTTGTAAATATTATTTAGATGAAACTATTTCGATGGGTAGACTAAAAAGCAGTTAGGGTTCAGTTCCTTAACCAATTTTGGAGGATAGTATTAATGTAAGTCACAAAGAGGACAGATGTTTCAATTTTTTGGCTGGAAAGAGGAGGTCTTTAGACTTGTTCATAAGATAAATAAATGACTCTTATGTGTATTTGAAAGACTGATTATGAAATATATGCTCTATTTACCCTTCATTTTGTTCTCTGGCTTCATTTATAACTTGTTTTAGTTACTCAGTGTGTAATTTCATTGCTGGTTTAAAGTTTTTTTACTTGGAATGCTTGCCATCTGTGGATGAACCTCAGTGTTGTTTTCTATTGGATTATGGTTATCATGTTATGCATGTCAGTCTTTCTATGCTTATGATTTAGTGTTTATTTGGATTTATGAATAAATTCCCTCTTGTCATCAAACTTGTCAACCAAAATACCTTGAAAACCATAAAAAACCCTATTTTGTTTTATTGAGATTATTGAGATTGTGTTGGCTTGTTATCTTGCAGTCTGCGACCAATTTCTGGCATAAACATGTTTGGCTCTGTTGCCAGGGATGAAGTTGAAAACATATTTTTCCTTGGGATACTTATCATTTCACTAGTTTTAAGAGGTGAACTTAAACTAGAAAATCTTAAAGACTACTTTTCACCAGTTTGTCATAGTGGCTAATAGGGGAATTGGAACTAGAAACAGACCTATTTCAAAAAGGCAAAAACAGTATCTCCTGGTAAAATTCCTATATTTCATTTAAAAGTTGGTAAAATCCCTTTTCAGCCAAGTTCGATTCAAATCTCTCCATCATTAAAGTTAGTCAACCTTAAAATGGCAGCCCAAAATCAGCCAGTAGATATGATGGACTGAATGGTTGCAGCTAGTTATGCACCCTTAGTTTTGCATCAACCTTTGAATGCACTTCCTAGAGGTGATTATCAGAAATACCTGCCTAGGTTTAATGGACAGGTTGAAACCACAGCTGAGGAACACTGGGAATCCTTTCTTAGTTATGTTGATAACCAGAATATTGAAGCTAAGGATGTATGGATGAGGATTTTTGTGCAGAGCCTTGATGGAGATGTCAGAAAATGGTTTAGGGAGCTGCCTGCAAATTCTATCACCATCATAGAAGAGCTTTAGGACCTCTTCATGAGACAATGGGGTGACACCAAATATCATACTTATTATATAACTGAGTTTGGAGCCCTTAGGAGAAAGAAGGATGAAACCATCGCATATTTTTCAAAGAGATTCAATAAAATGTATGGCATAATTTCTGTAGAAATAAACCTTCAGAAACATCTGCAAAACTCACATATGCAACTGCTTTTGACCGTGAATTTTCTTTACTAGTAAGAGAAAGAAGACCTATTTATTTACTGAACATGCAGGATGTAGCATTAGAGGTGTAGTGTAATATATTGGCTTCCAATAGATTAAAGAAAGAAATAGCTCAGCAGATGTATGACAGGAAAGGTAAGAAGGAAGCAGCTCCAGGGGTTTCAACATCTCATTCTGCAGAAGGTAAAATTGATG
The DNA here is from genome assembly GCA_001517045.1 of Pseudotsuga menziesii. Classification (NCBI taxonomy): domain Eukaryota; kingdom Viridiplantae; phylum Streptophyta; class Pinopsida; order Pinales; family Pinaceae; genus Pseudotsuga; species Pseudotsuga menziesii. The sequence continues at coordinate 609,920 of LPNX010831278.1, read as the reverse complement.
AGATGGCCAAGCTAGTTAAGATCCTAACTGCAAAATTAAACAAGTTAGAACTAGAAATAAATTCAAACAAACCTGTCCAAGAAGGTGAAAGAAACCCTAACAATCAAAAGGAATTCAGAAGACAGTTTTCTCCTCGCTTCATACCTAGAGAATGAAGAAATAATGATATACAGCGAGAAAGGAGAGAGACTGAGGATCAAAGGGTATGCCCACCTCTTCAAAACAATGTTGTTGATGAAGAAGAGATTAAAGAGGAAGTGTTATTTGAAGACACAGATCAAGATATGAACTATTTTGGAGAGCAGTTGACTGAGGGTTTTATCACTGAAAAGGAATTTTTAAATGTAGAATACTATGATGCTGATATGTTTGAAACAGAAGATGATTTAAATCTGAAAATGACTGATGTAACTGCTGATGTCTATCAAAATGAACCAAAGAAGACTTTGAATTTGAGTTCAGGCCCAAAACAAGTAGTACAAAACCCAAAGAAGAAGGTAGTTGTACCTACTGAATAGCAATCTAATCATGTGTCAGAGAAAAAAAAATTCAAGATAAGCAAAAGAAGAGTATGGAGGTTGAGGAGGTAAATAAAATTGTACAGAATTTTAATCTGGCAAATGAATTAGGGAAAATAAATATTCTTATGCCTTTTACTGAATTAATTAAAAATCCTTCTTACAAAGGATCAGTTCTTCAAATGATTGGTTCAGCAAACGGTCAGCATCTTTTTGATACAGTGAATCTATAGGAAGAAAATCCTAAAATCTTTATTGGATCAACTTTGGCTGAAAAAATTGAGAATGAAGCAGGTGCTTCACCTCCATTTTACATTACACTAACAATCCATTAACAAATGATACATAACCGTTTTTTAGATTCAAGAGCATCACATAACCTAATGCCAAAGGCTGTCATGGAGGCTTTAGGTCTGAGTATAACAAAACCCTACCATGATCTGTATGCTTTGGATTCATGAGTTGTAAAGTGTTTGGGTGTGATTAAAGACATGGTTGTTTGTTTGGATTAGTTACCAATGAAAAGTGTGATCATGGATGTGGTAGTAGTAGATATTACACCTAAATTTGGATTACTTCTCTGTAGGTCTTGGGCAAAGAAAGTTGGTGGAACTTTACAAATGGACTTAACATATGCTACTATTCCTGTGTTTGGAGGAGAAAACAGAAGCTTTTACAGAGAGCTTCAATTTGCCTATATTGTGACAGATGATTACAACCCTACAAACCATCCTCTGTATGCTGTTGATAAAGATTTGGGTACTTTCATGCTACATTTTAGCGATGATGATAATACTGCTGGTTTGTTACAGGTTGAAAAGGAACAGCCAATTAAATGTAGTAAGAAACAAGAAGATGAGCTTTGGCAATTATACTTTGATGGATCATCTTGTAAAGAAGGTGCTGGAGCAGGGGTTATTCTTATATCCCCTGGTGGTGAAATAGTAAAGCTGATGTATAAATTAGAATTTATTACTACAAATAATACTGCTGAATATGAAGCTTTGTTGTTAGGTTTGAAGCCTGCTAAAGATTTAAGAATTCAACAGATTTCTGCATATGGCAACTCCAAGTTGGTTGTTCAGTAGGTGAGGAACAACTATCAAGTGAAACAGGATTTGATGAAAGTCTACCAAAATGAGGCATGGGACATGATCGAAAATTATTTTGTAGCTTTTAACATTACCTATATTCCAAGGGATCATAATCAGACTGCTGATTCATTGGCCTTAGCAGCTACACATTTTAGAATTCCCAAAACCACACAGTTGAAGTATCCCATTGAGGTTAGGTACATACCTTCTTTACCTGATAATGCAAAGCCGTGAAGAGTGTTTGAATATGAAATTGAAATTAAAAGATTTTTGGAGCTTACACATGAGTTTTCTAATTCCCTGATTGATGAAGAAGAAGATGATGAGGATGAATATGTTGAAGAGATTGCTGAAAATGAAATTGCTGGCCACAAGATTATTGAACTAAAAGGGCACATCTATATTTTTTACTCGGATAAATTTGAGATCGGGAATGTTAGGATATTTAGACACCTAGGAGTTAGTTAAGATCAACTTGTGTAATATATCCATTAGGTAAAAGTGTGTTTCTTTAGTGTGCATTAGTATGCATTTGTAAATATTCTAATCTGACGGTCACGATATGTTCTAGACATAGAGTGATCCGACGGTTCAACTTCTCTTATATCATACCTACCCGGTTGATCCATGGATTAACACCCGATTGGTCTATGATATTTATTTAAAGAGCATAGAGGGTCCTTGGCTAGTTGATTGATTATGAGAAGCTCATGTAACTTTCTTTCTTTTGCATAATAAATTGCTCCAAGTAGCTATTTGGCTGGGGTCGTGGACTGTTTCCCTCTCAAGGGTTTTAACCACATGACAAACATCGGTGTGTTGATCTGTGATCTATTTTTGTGAAGCAGTTTCTGAAGGTGTTCAGTCTTTTGGGAGTACCCTGTGTACCCTAACATGGTATCAGAGCTTTTATGAAGAGCCGCTTTCAGTTTTGATCAAGATATGGAATTGGTGTTGCCAAAACTTTGAAATGGTTTATGGTTCTGTATTTTTTGTGCATTTTTGACCTGTGTGAGCTATTTGATTGCATCTAAAGCACTGTTTCCATTGGGAAATAGTTTGTGTTTCACCGAAAACTGTTTCCATTTGCTCCAGAAACACCCATTTCGGAAAATCTGAAGGTATAATGTTACAGTGACAGATTTGTTTTTTTTAAATCTATCATATTTTATTAGTTTATTATTAGATCTTTATGTTTTAGTCTCAGATTGTTGTTTTCCCTGACTACATATGCTCTTTGCTGTGCACCTTGCGCAATTGTGGCGAATCAGAAACAGTAAGGGAAAGTTTTTTTTCTTGTCTTCTCGGCTATGAATGCTCTTTGCCATGCACCTTGTGCAATCACGGAAAATCAGAAACAGCAAGAAAACTTGAAAACATAGACTTTTCGGGTAAGCTAACCAAGATCTAACCCCATTGTGTGGAAAAAGTTTTTTTTGTTTTTGTTTTTCATTTTTTTTTGTGATTTGCAGAAAAAGAAAACAAGCATGGAAAACGAGAGAGAAGAGTTAAAAAAAAAAATCCCCCTTCCTCTTTCCATACTTTTACGTACCTTTTAAACTTATCTCACTTGGTCCAAAGTTGCTTTACACCTTGATAAGTCTTGAGTTCAAGTCTTATCAAGCTACTTTTTAGTGCATGCAATTTCTATTTTCAAGTTACTTTATTGTAAAAGTGCATCTCACATTAATAAAATAAAATAAAAGTGAGTCACTTAAGTATTTTAATTTATTGCCGCACTATTTAAAAAGTCACATTATTGTAAAAGTGACACTACTACATTTCGACCAAAAATCCAATGGCCTTATTGTCGGATTTTCGACACTTCCCTGTCGCATGTATGACACTGTGATTTTTTTTAAGCGTCGGTGAATTATCGTCGGTTATCTGACATCTTTCCAATCCGTCGGTTAAGCGACAGCTCAGTTTACCGTCGGTTAAATGTAAATCGTCGGTTATCCGACATCTAATTCATATTAAACTTTAAACGTAAGCGTCGGTAAAGCGTCAGTTAAGCGACGGTTCACCAAAGAAACCTGTCTATTAACTGACGAATTATAAAACTGAAACGTCGCTTAACCGATGGTGCACCAAAGAAAACCATTGGTTAATCGACGGTATTGAAATTTAAAAAAAAAAAAATTACCTGCAAGTTATCGCTTAACCGACGGCTATAAGTGTTTAAAAAAAAAAAAATACAAATGTTACATGGCCACCAAACGAAGGATATACTCCATGCATCCACCATCAAGACTCATCATGTTAACCTCAAGAACATCCCATGCATCTTTTAGATTGCCCCACACTACCTGTTCATGTCTATAACAAGACATGTGCAGAGTCTTTCATAGTATCATCATTGCTAATTTAATTTAAGACAAAGTAGCAGCAACATGTCAAGTATTACCCCTGCTATGATTGTCCAGATAGGCTTATAATTTTATACAAGATCAGAGAATTTAGCATAAACTTTCCATGATAGTTGAACTTACTCTACAGGATTCCAGAAATGGCCTCTTAAAATGTTCAAGCCTTGTACAGACAACACACCCATGCCTCACAAGTTCACACTGCTTCCCCTTGGTAAGATGGCAAAGGACTGAAGCCAAGCAGCTTTAGTGACAAGTGTACAAATTCAAGAAGAAAGAAATGATGGAAAATAATTCCAGTCACCTACGATCCTTTACCATTTTGCCTTGGAGATTGACGATATGGTGAGGTGTGAGAAATATTAGTAATAACTCATGGGCGTCCATTCTTTGAAGATAATTGCCCATTTAGTATGCCACATTCTTCAACTGTCCATTTCCATTTTCCAATTGATGTTGATGACTTGCACGTTCCACTTGATAAGCTTGATAATGAATGGATGAGCTTGCCATGTCCTTCAAATTCATTAAGGGTCTGAGTGCCTCGACAACCTCACTCATTAAAGCCTTAACTTTTGGATCTCGTCTGAGACAATGACAAGCCAATTGGGCAGCTTTTTGTGCTCCTTTAATGGAAAATTTACCCTCCAAACGGGGGTCTATAAGACGATATAGCCTTCTTTTCTCACCAAAATAAGGGCGAGCCCACTCCACCAGATTGTGCTCCACACTAGGCCTGTTTTTGTCCATGGACCATCGACCAGTTAACATTTCAAGTAGAACAACACCAAATATGTAGACATCACTCCTTGATATCAAATGTCCTGAAACAAGAGAAACCTCAATGGTTTGATATATCTTTGGATTTTGCTATAATCGAAGAAATATTTATACAAAATAGCTTTTTTGCATACATAACTGACCATCTTGCATCCATACATTGCATCGAAACAGTCCCTACTAAAAGAGAGAATTTCAGACAAAAAATATATCAGCATGAAAAATACGAACTCAAGCATATGCTGCCAGCTTTAAATATCGGGTGAACTAAAGCTTACTACGACAAAAAAGAACTCTTAAAGGGGGGCAGCATAAAAAAAATCAGGCTGAATGAAAATGAATCATCAGAAGATTATTAACCATCCTCTGAACTAGTCTTTGTATGGATTCCTACAGAGATCTCGGAGAGAGGTACATACTCAAATTTCAGAACAATATGGTATCAAAATGTGCAGTCTGCTTGCATGGCACAGTCCAGCAAACAATTGTATATTTTAACTACTGCTATTCTTAACTCTTAATTAGATATAATCCATAAATACTTCTACATGTTCTAATCAAAAAATAATATGCACCAATTTCTCAAGTCTAGACTTTCATATTGCCCAAGTCGCACCTATCAAATCAAAATTAGACATAGAAAAACAACCTAAATTTCCACTGAAATACAATACTCTAAATTTTCGGAATTCTTAGAAAAAGGTTGTAAATGCTTAAGGTGTTCTCCACACAAAACCCAGTTAAGTTCATTTTGTCCCATGCTAATAAAACTATCATCGAGCACTGCAACTCTCAAGGCATGGTATGCTAGGACATATGATGGATGATGACCTTATAGGAAGGATATCCGTGCTCAAATCATTAGCTCCAAAAAACTACAGACCATGTGCATGAACATCTAAGTTCCATAATGACAGCTATCAATTGCAATGAGACCACCAGGTAAGATTATTTATTTATGTTTCTGGGCAAAGCATAACAAAAGCAATCCTAGCTAAGGGCCCACAACTATTTCATCAAACTTATAACTACTCCTTGGGGGTATCCTTTTTTTACATGATGCTACATACAACCAATTGCTCGTATTGGGGAAAATTTTTGACCATAGATGTAGATTTATCTGGAAATATTATTTGCAATAAGCAAAATTTATGATATAATGACTTCTTGTAAACAAAAATTCAAAAGGGCCCTATGTTAAAATCCCGTCAAATATTAGATAAGGTTGAAATCTTATTCACCAACCAAATCATTACCTCAGTTTCCTGAATGTGTGTATCTGTGCTACTGCTGCATCCTGGTGAACCCCATGAGGAAGCTTTTGTTTCTGCACAGTCATATTTGCCACATTTAACTGCTTTCAAAACTTTGGGCAGACAATTTCAGTTATGACATAAACCAGAAAATTAATAAAATAGTCCATGAATTGCATCACCATCAAATCACCATCAGTTCATGTGTCACCTACATTTGATAATAATGCAACATTGGTTCGAGAACTAGGGAAAAACTCAACCATATGCAATAATGCAATTTACCCAAATTATTGCAGGAGAGGGTGCACTTGGGGTCAGAGCATCCAATTAAGGCAAATAATCATCGGACAACAAAAATGATGTCGAATATTTCTGAGGGGTTCTAGTTTATTTCTGAGGTTCACTTCTTTTCTCTCCTCAATGAATATTGGGATGGATTTAGCAGACAAAATACAAGGGTTGTCTGTCAAAATTTGAGATACCAAAGCCGACATCAAAGATATCAATAATCTCAGTTGGATGAACTCTTAATGGAAAGGGGTTTTGGAAGCTGTTACACAAAACAACTAATGACTCGGATCTGAAACTGGACAAAGTGGAAGGATTTGTAAGTGAAACTTAGTTGTCGGGTCTAGACCATCGCCAAGATTAAGTGGAAGGCAATATCAAGTCCTATGAAGCACAGCTGGAAGCCTTCAAGGAAAATCTGGATCATCACAAGTTTTTGTTGGTGGGTCAATTCTCCAAGCTATCTGATCTTGTTGGAAGCAGGGACAACGAAGATATTTTTGTTTAGCAGCAATCTCCTGCTCCTGTCAACATATCCAGCTCAGAGGAACAAGCAGATGACAACAAGGAAGATCATGCCATGGTTAGTGGGCATAGTACCACATAGCTCTTTCTTTACTTAGTTTCTTATGTATTTTTTTTTGTCAGTTATTACTCAGCCAATATGTCAAACTCTACAGTAGAATAGTAGTTAATAGTCCTATGTTAATAGTTTATGGATTTTGGTCAAAAGTTTTTGGACAGATTACTATAAGAGGACTGTTAAAGCCATTTTTTTACTGATGTAACCTTAGCTGTTGATTTCTATCAGCCTTTTATAAATGAAATCTTACCCGTTGTTTAAAAAAAATAGCAACAAGGTTTAAATGCCTACTACCTATATGAGATATAACAAAGATTTATTTCAATGGATTGATAACTAGATTTAAATCTCTTTATATAGTCAGCTTCTAAACTCTATGTGTTACCAACTTCAGGCCCCAAAGAAGCACCATAATCTCAGATTTGTTGTTATACTATTGACCCATCTCTTCCATAACAAAAAGAGAACATTCCATCTACATGCAAATCTTGCCACCTGCTCCTGTGTTCCATGGTTTTCTTTTTGAGATCCCATCAAAAGAAAGTCTATGGAAGGCCTCCGAAATTAAGCCAACCTCAAGTTTTATCTTTTCAATCTCTGATGGTTGATTCTAGGAAAAGGGCATACGATTCAATAAGCAGACACTAAAATGCTCTTGCAAAACTAAAATCCCAGAACCTACTTTTGAAAAGCTGAAATATCTATAATCCTAAGCTTCCTTGGAGAGCTTTCAAATTTATAAGAACAAAATTACAACGCCAATTATTGTCCAAAGCTCATATTAAATATAAATTATGTACCTCACTATTGCTGTTTTGAGACCAATAAATCAACTATAAAGCTAATTACGGCCAAATGAAACAATGCCAAATATGTCACAAAGCATTGATATAAATTCCTATAAACCCTATGAATATGAAAGAACAAAACGCTATATCGGAGCTCCAACAACATGAGATTTAATGGATGGAAAGACAAAACACTGGTTTGGTGCTTCATTCTCACATTCTTATGAGAATAAAGCTTTGAATTACCATGGTTTGATTTTGACAAATCTCGAAAATATGCACTTTTCAAGTAACTTCAGGTGATTAATTCTATTTTGAATGGTATATTTCTAATAGTACCCATAAATAATCATCAAACCTTTACTGAAATCTCTTTTAATTTAATAAATATATTAAAGTAACCTGTATAGTTACCTTTGCCTCAACTTCTATTAAAAGCAAAGAAACTCATATTTTAGTGAAGCCAACATAGAATTATCAAAGCTGAGATGACACTAATTATTAAATTACCAATAATCTTCATTTCTCCACTAATTGTGACCGTTGTTTTGGCTGTACCTAGTACTATCCATATCTATCAATGATAAAACATTCTCTCTTTGGGCATCTATGTCTCTATGTATTGCATGTGCCTTTTGTACATGTGCTTTAACATAATAACTCTTATGAGGCATTGGTCCAGCCAAACTTGAAGCTGACACAACATCAAAGCATTTTGAACTAGTAATATCATAATCATCCCAAACCAATATTTTCTTCAAATTTAAATTGTTGAAAAAAACAAATATTAGCCAAATGATTCAAGAAACATGCTAAGAAGATGAATAGCCTAAAAATTTATTTCATTCTATTATGTGATTAGATCCCTGCACTCAAGTTGTGCTACTTTTAATGACGATTTCTTGCCTTCGTTTGAAGAGGAACCCCAAAGTCAATTTTCTTATTTTATCCAAGTCCAAAAGCAGCTTGCAAATGTTAAATTTAAAAAAATGTCAACGTTTATATAAGGAAGCATTTTATCCAAAAAAAAGGGGAAACATATTCCATCCAAAAAACTAAGCGTTTGCTTAGCAATTACTTCACATGGCCCTCCTATATGATCTCAAACTATGTGACAGTCATATGACCCCAATGACTCTACAACATATACCTCATCAGCTACAGCAAAGCCATTCCACCCATGTACAAGAAAAAACAATATGCCCACCAATGATTCAAAGCAAAGTGTTCAAATATAACAGAACACTGAATTAGACCAGACTGACCTGAGAGTCATGATTATCAATTATTATCTACTTGAGGCAGATGAACTACTTGAGCAGCCATTCGCCTTTGTCTATCACGAAGATACAAGATTGTCAAAAGGCACGCAAACAGTCTAACTAAAGTCACATTTCCATCATCAATAAGGGTCTTCTTTAACCATTTTCCTAATTTGGGAACCATGTCATGGAGAGTATCAATTAGTGTCACCTGCAGAGTTCACACAACCTATTCAGATTCAACGTTCACATAAAAATACCATCCATATAAAAATTGTTTCACATCATTAGCTAGACAACATTGTTTCCCAAACAAATAACCTATGAGCAATATCCAGCACTCAAACGTATCATCACATTTATGTGAGCTAATTGATGAGTATGAAGTAGACCAACAAAAAGAAATAATAAATCTTACCAGACAACTACCACCATAGTTCTTTCTAATCCATACACTCAGAAGTGCAAGCATCACATGCAACTTCGCAGCCCGGTCGGTCTCTAGAGCTTGATCATAATATCATTTTTCCAAGTGCAAATCAAAAGGAAGGCCCTCTCCATGTTCATGCATGTATCCAAGATTGAACATAGCCTGAGCATTTGACTGGGAATGAGCATGCATGTAAGCCTCTGCAGCACGCTCAAAATCTCTGTCAGTGCCCTACAAGGAAATAATAGAAAGTCAAGAGCAACTCTCAAGAACTATACAAATTGCTTTGGCATTCATATTGAGGTCCCTTGAGAAAAGAAAAACTCACCCTGCCATAATAATAGGCATCCCCAATTAAAAGTGTTGCATGCTCATTACCCTGCTCTGATGCATGCCTCTAAAGGGTGTGTGCACGTTGATGTCGTTCAACATCACTGCAGAAACTTGACTTTCCTATGCATATATCATATTCCCCAAACTTGTCAAGTATCCATGCAGCATTACTCTGTGCAACCTCATAATCAAGTTCAGCAACTCTTGAGTACAATAGCAGAGCTTTGGCAGTTTGGCCTTTCAAGTAAGACTCTAATTCCCATCTTAACAAGGATTCCCAAGGTCCTCTCTCTACAACAAGGTCCACTCTAGTGCCTTCGTAAAATTTCTTTCAACTCCAGAACCTTGTGCATAAATTTCTCCAAGAAATTCCATCGAATTTGTGTCTCCCTTTTCAACCGCTTTAAGAAACCATGACAATGCTTTCCTATGGTCATGGTAAACCCCTCTCAAACCAAAGCAATAAAATATACCCATTCTATACATTGACATTGCACTCCCTTTCTGGGCCTGATATTCAATAATTTGGAAATCATCATCTTCCTCACCACGTGACTTCCTCAATGCTTCTTTGTTCTCTTCAGCTCCATCATTGATCCGAACTAGCTCAACCAAAGGTGGTTCTTTGAAACTAAAAAAGCTAGCCACCGCAACAGATGCAAGTTTGCATAAAGCTTAACGGATTTCTCATACATCTATGGAAAAAAGAAAGGCCATATGAGAATCCTGTTTGGGATGTTCCCATCAAATGTGAGTGAAAACATTTTTCATTCTGCCCATGCTTGACAAATTAAATAAGTACATTACGAGAGGTTGTTGTTTGAAACATCCGGGGATCTTCGCCCATTTTCCACGGGGAAACAATTCTTTAAGATTTTTACAGCCATATCAATGTGCCATTCAACAAAGCCTAAGGGACTAATATTGAAATTGGACGAAGAAAATGAGTTTTATAGTTTACCTGTTGGTGATAATAGGTATAGGCTAGTTCCATCTTAGACTGAAAGTTTCCACCTTCTGCAGAAAAATGATGATACAAAAAATCCTTTGCATCGCTCTGCTCAACCCCACTTCCGATCTCAAACAAAAACCCCAGTGTGGATTGGGCATGCACATAACCACCATCTGCAGCAAGATGAAGATTTGATATGGCTTCCTTCATGAGTTTCGGTTCACCTTCGCTGACCGCAAACATCATTTTATTAACACCAGGTACATACAACCCCTCCTCATTTGATGAAATATTCTCCCGGCTTAGAGTTTCGTCCAAAATATTTTTCCATGATCCGGGATCAAGCTCATCCACTGAACTGTCCTCCATATGCCTGAACTTGTCCCATTCATCTGAGTCCTCATTTATAACCCCTGATTCCAATGAGTTCTCATCTTCTTCCCCTGATTCTCCCTGGGAAACTTCTTTCACTTCCTCTTCTTCTAAAAGCAAAATCATCTGGCACCCAGATGCAAGAACTGGGGTAATAGTAAGCATAAACATGATCAAGATATTTAGAAACCTTGAACATCTCAGAGGGGCCATATCTGTCATAATACAATTTGGAACCTTCAATTGGGAATTTCTTTTTAAAAAGATATCAAACAATCCCCAAATTTCTGATTTCAGAGAACCTGTGCCCATCTAACTCCCAATCAGATGGCATACCATATTTACCAGAATTCTTTGCAAACCTAATTGAACGTGACAAATTAAACATAAAACCCACTTTATTTTTTTATAGAAGAATAAACCAGAGACCCTAGACTCCTAAACAACGGCTGGGGCTGG
>LPNX010831278.1:581006-598397 GCA_001517045.1 Pseudotsuga menziesii | reverse complement strand
TCTAAAACGCTTTTATTTCTTTATGCAAGTAAAGACTTACGAAAAAATACAGAGAGCAATCGAACTTTCTGTAGCAGCTAGGGAAAATACACCACTAACCAAAAAGGGAAGACAAATAATCGCAAACATTTATACAAGATAGTAGTCTAACAGTTATGGAAAATACACATTAACCACACCTGGGATTGGCGAACTCGTAGATCTTTCCTCTTGGAGAGAAAATCATAAGTCCCACCTCGGCATCGCAGACCACCGAGAGCTCGTAATATTTCTTGAGTAGCCCGTTCCTATGCTTAGAAAACGTAACCTGCCTACTCGTAGCCTTCTCGATTCTTTTCATTGGGGTTTTTCCCCTCACCATTCTCCTCCCCTTTCTTTTCTACCCTCAAAATGGGTCACTCACATCATCTCAGGAATATCAGATCTGGGATATAGAACCATCACACAATAGAAATCAAGAATTGCTAAAATTGAAACCCAGTAGTGGCTGCTGATAACTGAACTTTCTCTTGAACCCCAAAAGTTGAGAATCAGAATCCAATAGCAGAGAGGCCAAAATGTAGTAATTACATACGTATACCCAGGCCTCTCATCAATCTACCCCGTTTAGATACGTATACATACTGGTTGTGAAAAATAACAGTACAGTGCGAAATAACCTAGCAACATACCAAACCAAATTTCCACATTATCAACATGACAAAGACTGCAAATTGCTTAAAGTGGACATTACCCAATGTGGAACAAAATATACCCAATGTGGAACAAACTCTACTTAAACTTCATCTATTTGAAGTTGTTCATGTGACAAAGAGTACGAATTGTTGAAACTGGCGCTTTCATGAAAGAGGATCCATCATATTAGAAGGCCATTTTTTCAATAAACCCATGAAACTTTGATCCATGTTCACTTTCAAGACTATCGACCTGATGTCATAAGATGCCAATCTAGTCATCTGGTATGTATTTCTCACATATACTAAATAGAAGATCAAACAAAGAAAACATTGAAAGTAAGAAAATGGAAAATGACCAAAGTTCATCATGAACAAATAATTGAAGACAGTATTCCATTATGATGATTTTAAAAAACACCCCAATATGATATATTTACATTATTTATTCATATATTACTTAATGTTAAAGGTTTACGGATATATTAAATATATATGATCCATGAATTACCTAGAACTAGTTGCTTAAAGGTTAAATGGCTATATACACTAAACCCTTATTTTTTTCAAGAATGTTACATCACCCGCATCAAACTTTTCCTTTTCACCATTGTGTCAATGTTATCAAGCATACTTTAGCCACCTATCCCAACTATTTTGTTTCCTTTGTGGTGTGATTTATGGTGTTACCATTGTTGCATGACCTAAACTTAGGTTATGTTCAAGAAAATTCTTAATGTAGCAAGGACCTAGAAGAATTAAAGGGAAATACCAAATTAATGATAATTACCATGCACTCTATATTCTTAACTGATACATACACATTCACATAGAATCTCTTAGATTTTAGATCTTTCATCTCAACTAGATGGACAAAATATAAGGAAGCCTCTATAATTGACATTTCTAAACATGTTTCCAATAAGTGACATACCTTATGTACATTAATTTGACATGCATAGTTTGATACTAGTGAAATATTAATTTCTTCTTTCAACTTGCAATAGTTCAATAAGCTTCATACCAAATTAAAAATTTTATCCACCACATGGAACTAACATGAAAACACTTAATCTTGTCAACCCTAGACTTAACAATTCCAAAAACATATACATTTATGTATATGAGTAAAACAATATAATTGTTGCATATGCAGATGGAGAATGTTCATGACTTTTAATCAATCAATCAATATATATATATATATAAGAAATATAGTGATATGGAGTTCTATTCATTAAAAACTATCTAAATTGAGACAAGATATCAAAATAAGACTGAACAAACACTATTGGGACAAGATATTAAGATTGGAACAAGACATTAAAATCAAATCGATGTTAATGGAGTAAAAATAAACAAAAAATCCATAACCTAAGCGTTGGATATGCGACGGCCGCTCCATCGCTTAAGCGATGCTTACTAACGCACCGTCGGTTAAGCAATGGTTATGAGAATAGTCGTTGCTTAACCGATGCTTGTGGCCACATTTACAAAAAAAAAATGTATCCTTGCGATTTTTGGTAAGTTTAAAAAGAGAAATCCACACACCATCGGAGTTTTCCGTCGGATTTTGGATCGAAATGTAGTAGTGTGAACATCACTTATTGTACAAAAGTGATTCACTTCAAAGCAACTTTATTGTAAAAGTGATTGTCGAAGGTTGATCTTGGGAAGAGGGGGCTTCTTTTTTAGTTGGTCAAGTTAATATCTGCCACATCATTATTGGGGACATCTTCAATATTTTCTTTGATCAAGCATAAATTCATCATCCAGAATCAGTTTTAAGTGTTGTTTTTTTTTAAACCGCATATTTTTTCGAGCTCTTTGCATCCAGATAGTTAGTTTCTATTCTTTCAGCCATTATTTTATAGTATGTCCGTCCTTTGTGATATTATACTTACAAGTTCTAACTATTTCTCATGGAAATCTCGTATGGAGGATGTTCTACGAAGTAGGAGAATTTTCAGGATAACCTCAAGGAAAGAAACATAAACTACTTATGATGATAAGAAAATTAAATAAGCAAATAGATGTGATGAAGCTCGTGAATTGATTGGGATGTCAATCTCTATTGATTTGCGTTTCCACATATCTGAAATTGATGAACCTGATAAAGCTTGGAAAAAGTTTGAATCTGTGTTTGGTAAACACAATGAAATTCGAGGTCATCAACTTGAGAATGAGTTGATTTCCTTGAATCCAAATGATTTTTCATGCATTCAAGACTATTTATCTAAGTATAAAACTCTTAGACTATTATGTGCAGAATGCAAGATTAAGAAATAAGACAAACAATGTATTTATCATATTCTTTCCAAACTTGGACCTGCATATTCTGTTTTTGTATCTACATTCTACTCCATGAAAGAATCCTTGACTACAGCTAGCTATCAAGAGCCTAGCCTTGAATCCTTTTGTGATCCCTTAATTAGAGAGCAATATAAGCTCATTCATCTTGGAATAATTAACAATGCAGATACATCTAGGAAAGCCTTATTGTCCCAATAGAAATAAAAGTCCAAGCCTCCCAAGAAACATATTTTTCGCAATAATAAGCCAAACAACAAGGGTCCCAAACCCTCTTAGTCAGATCATTCTTTAAAAAATTACAAAGGATCCAAGAAAAAAGGAAAGAAGACTGAGCGTCATTGCAATTTTTGTGGGAAAGATAATCATGATGAATCTAAGTGTTTTAAGAAGATGGAAGCCTTGGAAGCAGCAATGAAGAAGCACCACATCAGCCTAGATTTGTCTTCAGAATCTACCTCTCATGGACATGGATTTTGTGCTTCTGGTTACTCTTATACTGCATCTTCTTCTTCTACTTCAATTGAATGGCTCATCGATTCTGGAGCATCTTATCATATGGCTAAGGATAAAGTAATCTTTTCTACTATGCATGAATGCAATACCAAACAAATATTTGTTGGTGATGATAGATCTCTAAGTGTTGTAGGATCTGGAACCATTCCAGTAGAAAATGGTCATTTCAGTGATGTACTATGTGTTCCAAAAATTTCCTGCAATTTGTTATGAGTCTATCAAATTACTCATTAAGGTGAAGGTGAAACTATGACGTTTACACATCACCAAGTTGTAATCAAGGATTTTAAAAATCCTCAAAATATCCTTGCTACTAGAACTATTGATGATATTACTAGGTTGTACAAATTTCATAACTTTGGGTCATCACCTTTTCCTTCAGTTTTTGTTGCTCACAGTGATAACTTAAGCAAACTTTGGCATGAGTGATTTGGTCACTTATATTATCACTCATTGCAACAACTATGTAAAGACAATATGGTGACTGGTCTTCCGATGGTATCTTGCAAGGATGGTGTTTGTTCTGGTTGTGTACTCGAAAAACATCATCGGGACAGTTTTGACAAACGTGCCTCTTGGCATGCCTCGGTTCCCTTGGAGCTTGTGCATAGTGACTTCTGTGGCCCTCTTCTATCTGCTTCCTTTTCTGGTTTCAAATTTTTCTTAACCTTCACTAATGACTACTCCAGACGCACTTGGGTTTACTTCCTAAAACTTAAGAGAGAAGTATTTAACATGTTCTTGGCCTACAATGCCCTTGTTGAAAAACAATATGGTCATCAAATTATTAAGTTAAGATCTGACAATGGAGGAGAATATGTTAACAATAAGTTCACTACTTTTTGCACTGAACAAGGAATCCAACAACAGCACACTGTTCCATATAAACCACAACAAAATGGTGTAGCTAAATGGAAGAACTGCACTTTAAAAGAAATGGCTAATTGTATGATCCAATCTAAAGGACTAAGTATTTAATATTGGGTTGAGGACATAAATTGTGCAAATTACATAGTTAATCACACACCGACTAAAGTTTTATAGGTTATAACACTGGAAGAAGCATGGAGTAAAATTAAACCAGATGTAAGTCACTTTCATGTGTTTGGTTGTGAAGCATGGGCTCACATTCTGGATGAAAAATGGAAAGCATTGCAGCCTAAAAGTGAAAAGTGCATATTTGTTGGATATTCTAAAGATGTAAAAGGTTATAGACTTCTTCAGCCACATTCTCATGATATAGTCATTAGAAGAGATGTAAAATTTGATGAAAATCTCTTGGCCTGCGAGCCTAATTTGGTGGGTGTGCCATCTTTGGCCTACGAGCCTGATTCGGTGATTGTGCCTTCTTATTCTTCTTCTTCTTGCAGCTTCCTTAACAAGTTTCCAACTCCATTTTCTGATGATGACAGTGAGGATGAAAATCCACCTCTGCCTGCTCATGTTCCTCCAATTGCACCAGCACCAATACTTCTTCGATGGGTCCATTCAACATGTGAAGCAGCTGGTGATCTTACCGGTGATCCCAGAGATCAACGTCGAACATGTTCTTAGTTTCAGTGAGCCTCTTCTCTTTTGGATCAAGTTTTCAAGAATCATGATCCAGAAACTTTTGCAGAAGCTTCAGGAAATCCAGATTGGGATGCAGCTATGGATGAAGAATATCGTTCCTTAATGGCGAACGATACTTGGGATCTTGTTCCTCTTCCAAAAGGAAGAAAAATTGTCAGATGTAAATGGTTCTATAGAACTAAGTATGCATCAAATGGAAGTGTTGAAAGACTCAAGGCAAGGTTAGTTGCCAAAGGTTTTTCCCAAGTTGAAGGGATTGACTACAATGAAACCTTTTCCCCTGTAGCAAAAATGAACTCCATCCGCCTTGTTCTTTCCCTTGCAGCCTTACATAATTGGGAATTCCATCAAATGGATGTCAAGTCTGCCTTCTTACATGGTTATTTACATGAGGAAATTTACATGGAAAAACCTCCTGGATATGTTTAGAATAACTCTAGCCTTGTTTGTCTCCTTAAGAAATCCTTATATGGCCTTAAGCAAGCTCCTAGATCTTGGTATGCCAAAATGGATAGCTTTCTCCTTGAAACTAGTTTTTCTAGATGCCATTCTAACCCAAATGTCTATACCAAGAAAGTAGGAAACCATCTCATCATACTTGTTCTTTATGTTGATCATATTATCCTTACTGGTAGTGACCCTAAACTTATAACCCATGTGCAATCCAGTCTTAAGCAAAATTTGAAATGTCAGAATTAGGACTTTTGCATTATTTTCTTTGTCTCCAAGTCTTGCAAACCAAAGAAGGAATAATTCTTTCCTAGTCTAAGTATGCTTGTGACCTTCTTCGTCTCTTCCACATGGAAAATTGTAAACTAGCCCCTTCTCCCTTCCATTCTGGATTCAAACACTTGTACTTCCCCTGAAGTAGATGCCACCTTGTATCGTCAGCTTGTTGGTAGTATTTTATACTTGACTCATTCCCGTCCTGACCTTTCCTTTGCCCTTGTTCATGTTGCCCATTATATGCAAACTCCTCATGAAAGTCACTAGAAAGAATCAAAAAGATTGGGCTTCAGGGTACAATTCAGTTTGGGATTCATTACAGTATAGGGGGGAAACCTTTGTTGGTTGGTTTTACTGATTCAAATTGGGCCGACGATCTTGATGATCGAAAGTCTACTGCAGGTTATGTTTTCAGTCTGGGATCTGGACCTGTCACTTGGGCTTGTAAGAAAAAACAAGCTCTTGCTCTTTCTTCAGCAGAAGCAGAATATCGAGCCATAGTTAATTCCAGTTAGGAATATTTATGGCTTCGACAGATCCTTTCAGAGTTTGGATTCAAGCAGCAACAACCTATTCCACTTTGGTGCGACAATCAAAGTGCCATCAATCTTGCCAAAGATCCAGTTCTACATCAGTGCAACAAACACATTGAGCTACACATGCACTTCATTAGAAATCTTGTTCATGAACGTGTTATTGAAGTGCTCTATTTCCCTACAGATGATCAAGTTGTAGACATCTTCACCAAGTCTCTTACAGAAGCGAAGTTTTCTAAACTTCGGTCTATGTTAGGAGTTTAGGAATGTGTCCTTAAGGGGGGATAGGCTCTAATGCCCCCTTCCTTCTCCTAATAGTGTCACTTTTGTAAATCCTTCAATCCTATCCCAAGTTGTTCTTAAGGGGGTATGTTAAGATATTTAGACACTTAAAAGTTAGTTAAGATCAACTTGTGTAATATATCCATTAGGTAAAAGTGTGTTTATTTAGTATGCATTTGTAAATATTCTAATCTGATGGTCATGATATGTTCTAGACATAGAGTGATCTGATAGTTCAACTTCTCTTAGAACATACCTACCATTGATCTGTGGCTTAGCACCTGATTGGTCTATGATCTCTATTTAAAGAGCATAGAAGGTCCTTGGCTAGTTGATCGATTATGAGAAGCTCATGTAACTTTATTTCTTTTGCATAATAAATTGATCCAAGTAGCTATTTGGCTAGGGCCATGGACTGTTTCCCTCTCAAGGGTTTTAACCACATGACAAACGTCAGTGTGTTGATCTGTGATCTATTTGTGTGAAGCAGTTTCTAAAGGTGTTCAGTCTTTTGGGAGTACCCTGTGTACCCTAACAGGGAAAAAGGACTCAGGAAGAGTTGCTATCACTGCTATGAGAAATTCAAACAATGTATACATCCTTGAAAATTAAAATCAGTGTTACTTAAGTATGGTTGATGAAAGTTGGTTATGGCACAGGAGGATGGGACATTTAAATTTTGACAATCTTGTCAAAGTAATTAAGAAGGAATCTATAAGAGACTTTCGTAAAATTGTAAAACCCCTAAAATCAGTTTGTAGACATTGTCAACATGGGAAGGAAACTAGAGCCAATTTAAAAACAAAAGAACATATCACCTCACATCCTCTGGAAATAGTGCACACATGTATCTGTGGACCAACAAGAACTAAAATCCTGGAGGGGGAATATTATTTCATGTTGCTCATTGATGATTACACAAGGTTGACTTGGGTGGCATTCCTCAAAGAAAAATCATAAGCCTTTAAGAAGTTCAAAATCTTCAAGGAAATGGTTGAAAATGAGACACATATGAAGATCAAATTTCTAATATCAGACAATGGGGGAGAGTTTACTTCAAATGATTTCAGTGAGTTTTGTGAGAAACATGAAATCAAGAGACAATTTTCAGCTGCAAAGACTCCTCAGTAGAACGGTGTGGTAGAAAGGAAACATAGAACAACCCAAGAAACTGCCAGAACAATACTTAATGAAGTAAAGTTGTCAGATGTATATTGGAAAGAAGCAGTATACACAGTTTTTTATATACTTAATAGAGTACAAATCAGAGTGAATAAGGACAAGACCCATTATGAACTATGGTATGGAAGACTAACCTCAATCATTTATTTCAAAGTATTTGGTAGTAAGTGTTACATTAAAGGGAATGATGATGATATTGGGAAGTTTAAGTCTAGGACTGATGAAGGAATATTTCTAGTATATTCATCCTCCAAGAAGGCATATAGATGCTTCAATAAAAGGTTACACAAGATTGTTGAAAGTGCTTATGTAAGAATAGATGATAAAAAACCAAGAAGTCATGACAGTGCTAAAATTACGAATAATGAATACTTACAAGAGGAAAAAATTGCTCATGATGAAGAAGAAGGAATAGAGAAGGAAGATACACAAGAGAGTCAAGAAGACTCCCCAAGACATGATACAAAAGTTCCATCTAGAAGGATACATAAGAATCATCCAGAGACACAGATCATAGGTGATAAAAATGTTGGAGTCAGTACAAGGAAACAACTACCATTTAATGAACAAGCCCTACTCTCAATAGTGGAACCTAAGGTTTTACAAAAGCGATCAAAATTAATGAATGGGTCAAAGCCATGAATGAAGAATTACATTAGATTGAGAAAAACAAGACCTGGGAATTTGTCCCAAGACCTAAGGTTAATAATGTTATAGGGACCAAATGGGTTTTCAACAACAAATTCAATCAAGATGGTCAAGTAATAAGGAACAAAGCAATATTGGTATGTAAATGCTCAGGTAGAAGGGATTGATTTGGAAACAAATTATGCTTCTATGGAAATACTTGAAGCAATCAGAATTTTTCTAGCACTCTCAAGACATAAAAAACTTTAAAGTATATCAAATGGATGTCAAGTCTTCATTTTTGAATGGAAAGATAGAAGAAGAGGTTTATATTGAACAACCTGAAGGTTTCCTATTATAAAAAAATAGAGACTATTTTTGCAAACTAAAAATGCCACTCTATCGTCTCAAACAAGCTCCAAGGGCATGGTTTTCAAGGTTAGACAATTACTTAAAACAACAAGGATTTAAGAGAGGTTCCGCTGAAAGTAATCTCTACTTAAAAAATGAAGATGAAAATATGACAATTATTGTTGTTTATGTAGACGATATCATATTTGGAAGCAATTTACAAATACTAAGTGTAAAATTTTCTTCTGAAATGAAGAAGGATTTTGAAATTTCAATGTTGGGGGAACTGACATTTTTCTTGGGGTTACAAATTTATCAAATAGACAAAGGAATATTTATCTCTCAAACTAAGTACATCAAAGACATGCTTAAAATATTTAAGATGGAAGACTCCAAACCTGGTAGTACTCCTATGATCACAGGTTGTAAATTAAGTAAGGACGATGAGTCTCTACAAGTGGATCATACCATGTACAAATCCATGATATGCATCCTATTGTATGTGACAACTACAAGACCAGATGTGATGCAAGTTGTAGGTTTGGTTTCTAGGTTCCATTCAAGCCCCAAAGAAATGCATGTAACTGCAGTAAAAAGGATTTTCAAATATTTTAAAGGCACTATGGAGTATGGGTTATGGTACCCAAAAAGTCAAGACTTTATTTTAAAAGCATTTACTGATACATATTGGGAGGGAAGTGTGGATTATCAAAAGAGTACCAGTGTAGAAGCATTTTTCTTAGGAAATTTTTTGGTTTCATAATTAAGTAAAAACAATCCGATCCATTTCACTCTCCATAGCAGAGGCCGAATATATTGTTGTTGTGTCATGTTGTACCCAAGTCATTTGGATGAAGAAGACACTACAGGATTTACTTGTGAAGTATGCGCACCCAATAATAATAAATTGTGCTAATACCAGTGCCATAAGTATGTTAAAAAACCCTGTCATGCACTCTACGACAAAACACATACCAATAAAATATCATTTCCTCAGAGAACTAGTGTCCCGAAAGGTTGTCAAACTCGAGTATGTTGACACAAAAGAACAGGTTGCTGACATTTTCATCAAGCCACTACCTAAGGAATCCTTTGAACATCTTAGACAAAATATGGGAGTAATTCCCTTACAAAAATTGTAGAGGAGGAAGCGCATTCCCAGGGGGAGATATGATGAGAAGGGAAGTTGTTAGAAAGAAGAAAGACAATAAATCCTCAATGGCATAGCAAGTTATTCTTTGTCATTGTTGTCAAAGGTGGAGAATGTTTAGATATTTCCATCAATTCCAAAGGGGGATATTGTTGATAATATGAGTTGTCATTGATGTAAAAGGGTTTCCCGTATGACAAAGGAATAACCAATAGATATGGTAGTAGGTTGAGTTCAGCAATGCCACAAAGCAAAGTTAGTGCTAAGGAATTATGGATTCTGAGAATGAGAGAAGAAAGAGATCAATTGATCGATCACTGTAAGAATAGATGATGAACCTGTATACCTAATCCTGTGTAGGTATTAATGGTTGATATCGTGGTAAGAGAAAATCCACGTCTATGGTTGAATTTCACAAGTTAGATTTGCAAATGAGATAAATTGATAATCCTCAATCATATACTTAAAGATTGTGCGGTGGAGATTAAAGGTGGAATAAGATCAACGACTGAAGAAGATTTCAATGATAAAAGAGTGAGGAGGATAAAAGGTGAGTCGAGTTGCGAAATCATAACTAATCGCTGGAAATAGAATTGAGATCAATAGCCGAGATCGATCATTAAAAAATATTGACAATGTACAACGATTCCATTGGGTGGAGTTGCGCAGTTTGGAAAAATTTTGATGTGCACAATTTTTTTTATGAAATTTGCTTCATCATATTTGAAGTCCATCATTTATCTAGTGAGGACACAGATTTGACGGTCCTTAATGATTCCACTTATTCAACTAGTAAGGTGGTTAACAATAGAGGTTGAATGCATAATTTTAATGTAATCCTCTCTATAGTATTTGAGTCCATGGTCGATCGGGGTAGATCAAGATCTAATGGTCTTAAATGATTTCATCGTTTGAACTAGCAGAGGAATTAATACCAGAGGCTCGATGTGGAATTCAACAATTAGGATTGAATCTGCAAGGAAATATACGGTGGGGAATGATTTCCACACAAATAAAAGGGAAGATATACAAATCCACATTTGACCTTAGATCAACGGTTAGGATTGCATCCACAAGGAAATATACGGTGGGTAATGATTTTTGCACAAACAAGAGGGGAGATCCACAAATCCACATTAGATCGTAGATCAACAAACAAGAGTGAACCCACAAACAAATCAATGATTCATAAGAAAAGTGGAAGGCACAAAGTGGAAGACGAGAAATCAAGGTCTAGAATAATATGGGTTTCCGCAACCCGAAGTTAGGAAGGTAGAAATAGAAAGGAAAAAAGCAGAAGGTGGAGAATTACGAAAGAAACATTTAAGGTTTTGAGAACCCACAGTCTGCATCCCGTGATCTAGAATATCGACGATAAAAAAGACACCCGTAAAAGATTGACGGTGCAGAAATATTAGTGCAGAAAGAGAAAGGCAGAGTATTACGAAAGCAATGTTTGAGTTTTTTAGAACCTGCATTATGCAACCTGCGATACGGAATATCGACAGTCAGGAGACATCCATAAAAGATCAATGGTGCATAAATATTGGTTCAGAAAGTAGAAATATGGAAATGATATTTAGAAAAATTCACATATTCGATATCCAATTTCCACCTCAGATCAATGGTCACAAAAATATTGAAGGAGATCAATGGTTCAAAATGGTTGAGGCGGAGAGATAAGTGCAAAAAGAAAATTTGAGAAATGTCACAGTTTGGAAATATGCATACGGCATCCTATCTTAGACCTACAGACATGAAGAAGCCCAATATAAAATCAACGGCTCAGGATGGTTGCGGAAATGAAGAATGTAGAAGGTCACGACTAGAAGATTGATGAAAATGCACGATCAATAAAATGTCGCAATGGTGAAGAGATGCATCCATAGGAAGAGAGAAGGTATTTATTGACAGAATGATTGAAGGAAATAACGTGTCTCTATGATTGCAAATCACAGAGTTCAAGAAGTGAATAGAAAACTCATAAAAATCATTCCAGGCTGGTAGGGTGGCGCTAGGGTAGGCTATAAGTATGCAAAGGGTGTTTTAGTAGACATAAAACTAGGGTGTTTTATTATCCTTGTATGTTGTAGTAGGAAGAAACCCAGTTGTTGTTCAGGAATAAACACCTTCTAACAGAAGGTATGGGGTTACCAACGTACTCTTAAAACTTGCAGGCAATCAACTTTAAAGTACAGAAAGGAAATAGGAAGATAGGATGGACTCACTTGATTCATGAAGGTTGACCCAAGATTTGTCTTCTCCCACTCTACCTCTCCTCCAAATCTTTCAGGGATGTTTCTCCTTCACCTGTAAAGAGCATTTCCTCCAAGTGAAAACTTATACATGTATATAGGACAAGTTAGATAAATAGTATATAGAGTTCTTAATCATAAATATTCATCAAACCATGATACATGAAATATATTCAACACACATTTGGAATAAGGATTCTCTTTATTAACAATAGTGAAAGAGTTAAGGTTACGACCCAACACTTGAAACAAGGACTCCTCTGCAACCAAAGGATTATGACTTCTACTGCTCCAAAGACTTCTGAATAGATACCACCAGCATAACTTTGCTCTCCATGTATGATTTTCTAATGCCCTCCCCAAGGCCTTTATTTATACTTAGTGAATAAGGC
Source organism: Pseudotsuga menziesii (assembly GCA_001517045.1). Taxonomy (NCBI): domain Eukaryota; kingdom Viridiplantae; phylum Streptophyta; class Pinopsida; order Pinales; family Pinaceae; genus Pseudotsuga; species Pseudotsuga menziesii. The sequence continues at coordinate 585,824 of LPNX010831278.1, read as the reverse complement.
AGTTTCAAAGGTTGAGTAGGTTGAGACAGTTAAGATGGTTATTGTTTAGGGCTTAACAAATCTCAAATAATCGCGATTTATTATTTTTAATGTTAAAGGAAGGCATACATGAGTATTGATACTGGCAACCACATATGACACCCGAGTTTCTATAAGGGAAACCCGTGTACAGATCTGTACGTGGGTTGCAATGACAAATACTTGCATACGGTACATGACATACTATAGGAAAAGTCGTGTATGTAAGCGGGTTGCTTATAGGCAAATTCACATACAAAAATTGACATATGAAAAGGTAAAAATGGCAAGCTGGATGGATAGTGAATGTATTTCATAACATGCCCATCTATAGTGTTTTAGGAAACCTTCAATCCATAAATGTCCTTTTGTGCACTAACATAGGAAATGTCAGCACTCGGACAGAGAAGTGCCATTTGGGTTGATAACAGATGCCCCCTAATGTGTGAGGTCAGAGGGAAGTGATGGCCGAAATACATTATAATCTTTATCTTTGGAGAAATCAGAAATCCAATGGAGCGAAGGAAGTACCTGAAACAAATACATAATAATGTCATATACAAATTCATATCTGAGGATGCTATGTTCAATATACTAGAACACTAGCTCCTTTAAAATATTTGAGTACATCATATGATACGGGTACAAGACCACGTATATTACAAAGGTGGATAGAAGCCACAATATAAAATAATGATGAGTCTTCAAAGATCTGGAAGTTGTGTACATAAATGGTACATAATCTTGCGTAACTTAGTCCATGGATGAGGAACTAAGGTCTTCATAATCAATCCCAAAGAACCAGTACAATCCAAGCCATGTGAATAAATGTAGGCTGAATTCGAACATGGAACAGATTCAACAGTTTGTCAATCAATAGGTGATAATCGACAACTGAAGCAAAGGAATTCACCAATGATGGAAGTGAATCCTGAGGTACTATCGTTAAAACCCTAGGTATTCGTCATCAGGAAGTACTGAAGCGGAACCATACTATGATAAGGAAGGCAATAGATCCTCCAACGGATCACAAGAGTGACTAGGAACTAGGAAAAGGAAGGGAGACACAAGAGATAACATATATAACAATGATGGGATCAGGATAGAAATCAGACATTGAGTGAAGTCCTTGAATAGGGAGCACGATACAGAGATGACCCAAGGAATATTTTAACTTTATAGATAGAACAACTAGACTTATCTGTCATGTAGTAGACATGATCAGATTCCCCAGGTATAACAGACAAGAGGAGGAGTAATAAGCTTGAAGTATTAGCTGAGCTGAAAGTGAACACTGAGACATGGGTATAAAAAAAATAGAGAGTGCTAGTTCAAGGATGACATCCTGCCACTTACTAAAAATAAGAGAAAACTTCTTCCTTACCTTCCCTGTTAAATTTTAGTGAGTCCAGGAAAGTCAACTTGGATTTCTCTTCATTTTTTAACAAGCTTGAAGAGAAGAGAAAAAAAAATCTTGATAGTGTCACTGATTCATGGATTTAATGAGCCCGGACTAGTACATGCTCGACGGTGTTTTCATAGTTTAGAGAGTCTGAAAACTCCAAAGAAGACTCCAGGGGGGTCCTTTTTTGTACAATTTAGTCTCCTGAGGCCGAAAAAGTATAAAACAAACCACATAAGAACTCTCTTAGCTTTTGAAGAAGTAAGGCGCACATTTTTCGTACTTAGTCAGGAAGGTCCGAAAAAGGTTAAATTACCACCTACCCAATGCTCCTTCAAAAGCAGCATATAGCCTGAGTTTTATGAGTGTGAAGGAAGGCAAGATCACTTGAAAAGATCCATTTGATTACTTGAAATGGGGTTTACAACAATAAAATCTATTCTTTGTTCTTTAGGCTTTAATGAGCATGACAAAGACATAAAGTACACTCGAAATATTTTTCTTGTTTTGGTCCAGAGCATGAAAAAGAGAAAACTAAGCTCATACCGGGGGTTCCTTTTCTATAAGTTTAGTCCCTTGGGTCCAGAAAAGAGATAAACCTATGCCTGACAATACTCTTCTCAATTCTGAAGAAAAGAGAGTGTTCCTTTCTCGTATTATTCCACATGGTTCGAGAAAGAGATAACCTACCACCAAGGTGGATGCCCATTCACATATTATTAAGGAGCCTGAATGGACAAGTTTACTCGGCAGTCAAGTCTATTTTGAGGAATCATACTTGGGCCTAAAGGAAATCAAAATATTTCCCGTGAAGTTTTAACGAGTCTGGAAAAGTCAACTCATGGCCTCCTTACTGTTTTTAATGAGCTCGAAGGAGAGCAGAAAGAATGCTCTAAATGCAAGGAGACAAGTGTCATAGGCAAGTGAAACTAGTTCCAATCCCGAGGAACAAACCTATGCATAATGGAAGGAACATGAGCAAGATAAAGACAATCAGGTAGCGTCTCCTCAAGGTAAAAGGTGTCAAGTTGCAAAGGCAAAATGATACAAGGCGTAGTGATGATGAGAACAAAGATGAGGGCTTATACCAGGAGCTAAAAGCATGAAACCTGTCATCAGGCTCATAAGCGTGAGCATGGCACATTCAAATGCAATTACAACTTGAACATGAAGGCAAGGCCAGTAAACAATTGTGAATCCAACTACAAATCCTGTCTCCAAGAAACAACAACATCAGGATCATATTCAGAAGAAAAGATCTGATGCAGGTCACTTTGGCAAAAACACATGCGACTTTGCTATCTTCTACAAAAGATAAAGTCAAGGCAGAATCGATCGAATAAGATTCTATACCACCAAGGATCGAGGGTTTATAATTAGTAAGATCAACCTCAGAAGGAAAGAAAAAATAAACAAGGGAGATAGAGTCTGCAGGGACAAACTTAGTATCACGGGAGTTGAAAAATTCATCAGAAAAATCAAGCCCATTAGGATCACTGACTTGCTATTCGAAGGGAGAGTACAAAGACTCAACAAGACCAACATAAGAAGAAAGGTCAGGCTTACTAGGAAAATTAGGGTTAGGCTTAGTCACAACTGAACCAACATCCAAAAGAAGGTCATACTGTATCAAAGACTCTAGGAAGACTTCATCCGAAGGAAGAAGATCATCCAATATAGGACACATGTCTAAACATTCAAATGGATCAACAGAGTGGAGAGTAGACTACATAGTATGTATAGGATGACTCACCCGATGAACTGCTAGGACCAAGTCCTGAGAAGGTAAGCATGAAAACAGAGGCTGCTTCTTAGTAGCAATTGAACGCAAAGGACATGAGGCCACATAGCTCACCGTGGCAGGGTAGCGTCTATAGAAACAATGGGAATTGATAAAGGAAAGACCTGGTCTCTAGTTAGGTCAGGAGACAGATCAAGAAAATCCAACTAATTGATAGTGACAGTTTCTTCGCAATGATTAAAGTACATCACACGAAATAATGTTGACACCACAGCTTGCATGGCATAGACATAATCACGTCCAAGGAGCATATTAAAGTCCAGGGGGTCTTCTATCACCATGAATTCAACTAAGACGGTCTTCCCACCTAAAGTAACAGGTGTTTGAGTAAGAATTCCCAAGGCTATACTAGTTCTTCTATCAAACTCCAGTAACTGACTAGCAGTCGACATAAGGTTGGGAGATCCCATGCCTCGCCAAGCATGAGCAGACAAAATACTAACTGAGGCTCTTTCATCAACAATACAACGAGAAATCATGTATGATTCAACTTTGACCTTTATCTGGAAAGGTGCATCAGAAGGAAGGCGCGGCTCAACTAAGATATCCCAATCAAAGGAAGCAATCCAAGAGCTTGGTGGGGGTTGATCTGAAGCGAGTTCTGTGCCCCCTTATTCAGTAAGTTCTGAACTAGAAGTGAAGAAAATGTGACTAGTAGACACTTCACTCTCCAAAGGAAGAGTGGGATTGGTCAATACTAAAATCGATTCAACCACTTCATCAAAGTCACTCTCCGTAGGGAGAGTGGGATTGACCAAAGATGGTATTGGTTCAATCACATCGGGATAACTCTCCGGAAGAAGAGTGGGATTGACCAAATATAAGATTGGTTCGACTACTTCATCAACCAACGATTGAGTAGGTTGTTAAGAAACTATAGTTTGTTCAAAAACGGGATGACCATGAGACCAAACTCTTCTTACCTCTTCAATATAATGGCATTTATAAGTAAGGTGGTTTCCCTCACAAATCTTACAAGGAAACTTGGGCTTGTGTTTTGAATGGGTATTCTTTTCAATAGTGTCAACATGACTCATAGTGGCTGATGAATTATCTTTAGCATGAACTACAGAGGCCAAGAGACTGCCCCCAGCATGGCTTGCAGAGGCTAAGAGACTGCCCCCAGCATGGCTTGCAGAGGCTGAGAGACTGGGTCCAACATGACCTGCAGAGGTTGAAAGGGTGCCCCCTTGCTTATGTGCCTTGTTTATATTCCTCCTTCTTTTACTCCTTTTAGACTGTCGGTTACTAGTATTAGTACTTTCACCGCATGAGGTAGAAGGAGGAGGAGAATCAACTACAGGTGAAGGGGAAGTAGTGTTTCGATGCCCTTGATATAAGGAGCTTACTTGAGAAGCATCAGGAGCATTCGGGATGGTTGGAGTGGAAAAAAACCACACCGATATCCCTAGGGTGAATCTAGGTATATTCAGGGTAGCCATCAAGGGAACACCAACATTCCCCATGAGAGGAATAGTACAAGGAGTTCCACGCATGGGGATCTGTTTTGGTGTTCAAAGGGGTGTTAGCCATAGTTTCAAACAAGGAAACAAAGTCTGAGGTCAACAGGAAAGAAAAATTACCAAGCACACACCTG
>LPNX010831278.1:567996-580924 GCA_001517045.1 Pseudotsuga menziesii | reverse complement strand
AATAATAAAATAATAGTTAAAATAATAAAATAATATTGATTAATTTTGGAGGAAGAAAGAAAAAAACTACTTTTTGTGTTCGTATTTTCGACATGTCTCCATGTGTTTTTACTCAAATTTCAATCGGGAGAGCTTGTTGGATGCGGAATTTGATTCTGCATCCAATAAGTACCCACACTGCATACTTTTGACGGACCCTGCTACCCCAAAAATAAGAAATACTAGAAAAAATGTGATGATGATGTCATCATCACGTTTTTTCAAGTATTTCTTATTTTTGGGGTAGCGGGGTCCATCAAAAGTATGCAGTGTGGGTACTCGTTGGATACAGAATCAAATTCCACATCCAACGAGCTCTCTTGATTGAAATTTGAGTAAAAACACAATGAGATATGTCAAAAATACGAACAAAAAAGTAGTTTTTTTAATGACAAATATGTCAATTCAACCATTATGGTTGACTTATTTTATTGAAATTCTATTGGTTCTTGAATTCCAACTCACAAAAACTTATTTTGGCACGTTTTCTTATAAGGCCCATTTTAGATCCCAAATTTCCTCTAATGTAGACTAAGAACAGACAAACCACACAACACTCACTAAAAAATTCCTAAAGCCAAATAGACAAACAGGTATAAGATACACTTCCAAAAAGAAAGTTGATAGACAGTTACTTGGCGTCCTTGTAGATATTATTAGGCACAAGCACAGGAATCACCCACCGCCCTCCCACACCTTCTACCGGGGTTACCTTCCAAGCTCGTCCAAGGTCAACCAGAAATAGCCTTCCGGTGTACCTGTCTATGAACCCTAGATGTCAAAGAGACTAAAGGCCACCTTAACTATATAGACAGTCTGGGGGGACAGTCACAAGCCTGGTTCGTATGCATGGGCAGGGTAGCAAATCCTGAAACCCTGTCTAAGACAGAATCCCCAGATGTGCAAAAACCTTGGTCTACGCTTTGACAAGGAATCGGAGGGTTATCTCCTCAATCCAAGTCTCCACGCGCCCTCGTGCTTAAATCCTGTTTGAGAGGAGCTTCCCAGATACAATCAACGTAGAAATGGGTTCACCTAGTGATTGGCCAACTACATCTGAAATTTTATACTTGTGGGGAGTTTAAAACTCCCTATCCCACAAGTCTAGCCTGAGCTAGTTGGTGTATGACCCTATAAAATAAAACTTACTAATAATTTTTAAATTATATCGTTTATTTTAAGGGTTTTTTTTAGTCAGAGGGTAAATGGCATGAAACTTATGTGGTGTTTTGACTCAAAGTTGAAACAAAATGACTAAGCAAAGAGAAATGAAATGCAAAAAGAAAAAAGTATTCTCTTTTTCTTTTTCAAATAGAAACTTGAAAGCCACAAAAGAACAAATTCTTTTTATATTTTATTTTCAAAAACAATGACATGCCATGCAATCTAGACTAAAAAAATAATTTACATCCATATAAAGCAAACATGTGTTTTTTCTTCATAAGTATAAACTGATGAAAATACAACAGAAAACTAAGACTAGATTTTTTGTAATTTTTGAGATTATATTCAAAAACTGAAAACAAAACTACTATATGCAAATCAAATGCAAAAGTTTCTAATGTTTTCTTTTCATTTTTCAAAATGCTCAAAGACTACTATGCACCTAAATGCAAAATACTTGAGTATGCTTGAATTAAACTAACTATATAAAGTAATCAAGGTGAAGTAAAAATATTAAGAAGACCAAGAATCAACCACCTAAGGAAGACTTGGGACCCTAGCTTGGGTAGACACAATGACAAGAAATCACTGAAATCACACAGAGGCAAGTGGTAAACCAAAAACTATATGAAAATAGAATGGGATACACAGTGTCCAGAACCCTGATGACTGACTTAGACAACCTACACTTGAACCTATAACCCAAACATGAAAACCTACTTCAAAATGAAAACAAAAGACAATCCAAAAAAAAGAAACTCAAGGGTCTTATAGGAAAGCACAAGGTGTGGCCGACAAGGTCATGAAACTAATAGCACAATGCTTATAAGGAAGAAAAACTAACAAACATGAATCATAAAAGGACAAGGAGAAGGAAACCCTAGCCCAAAAATCCCTATTTCAAGGCTTGTACACGACTGTGTATAAGGGAAACTCGCGTACTGTATGCGATTGTCCTAGAGAGAAATCCACATACGCAGGCCTCTGTACGCGACTATGTATAAGAGCAACCTGCGTACAGGTACAAAATTTTCTCAAAAAGAAGGAAAATCCACAAGGCCTTCAAACACTATGCTAAGCATGAACCAGGACAAGATACCACGCACAAACTCAAGGCAAAGACTGGTCAAGGGTAACAAAAATAACCTACAGCAGTCTGGGCTCCCTAGTAGAGTCACCAATTCTGTTGTTTAGGAATAAACACCTTATAACCGAAGGTTTTGGGTTACCAACATACTCTTAAAACTTGCAGGAAATCAACTTTAAAGTACAGAAAGGAAACATGAAGATAGGATGGACTAACCCGATTCACGACGGTTGATCCAAGCTTTGGATTTTTCCGCTCTACTTCTCCTCCAAATATTTCAGGGATTTTTCTCCTTCACCTGTAAAGCTCAAATCCTCCAAGTGCAAACTTATACATGTATATAGGAAAAGTTAGATAAATAGTATATAGAGTGCTTAATCATAAATATTCATCAAACCATGATATATGAAAGATATTCAACACACATTTGGAATAAGGATTCTCTTTATTAACAATAGTGAAAGAGTTAAGGTTACAACCCAATGCCTAAAACAAGGACTCCTCTACAACCAAAGGATTCTGAGTTCTGCTACTCCAAACACTTCTGAATAGATACCACCAGCATAAATTTGCTCTCCAAGAATGATTTTCTAATTCCCTCCCCAAGGCCTTATTTATACTTAGTGAAATAAGGCAGTTTCGAAGGTTGAGGAGGTTGAGACAGTTAAGATATTTATTGTTTAGGGCTTAACAAGTCTCAAATAATCGTGATTTATTCATTTTAATGTCAAAGGAAGGCGTACATGAGTATTGATACTGGAAACCCGTGTATGACACGCGATTTTCTATAAGGGAAACCCTTGTATAGATCTATACGTGGGTTGCGATGACAAATACTCGAGTACATTACGCGACATAATGTACGAAAAGTCACGTATGTATGCGGGTTTCTTATAGGCAAAGTCACGTATAGCAATTGACATACGAAAAGGTAAAAATGGCAAGCTGGATGGATAGTGAATGTATTTCATAACATGCCCATCTATAGTGTTTTAGGAAAACTTCAATCCATAAATGTCCTTTTGTGTGCCAAAATAGGAAATATCGGCACTTGGACGGAGAAGTGCCATTTGGGTTGATAACAGATGCCCCCTAATGTGTAAGGTTAGAGGGAAGCGATGGCCAAAATACATTATAATCTTTATCTTTGGAGAACTCAAAAATTCAATGGAGCAGAGGTAGTACCTGAAAAAAATACATAATAATGTCATATACAAAGTCATATCTGAGGATGCTATGTTCAATATACTGGAACACTAGCTCCTTTACAATATTTGAGTACATCATATGATACGGGTACAAGACCACGTATATTACAAAGGTGGATCAAAGCCACAATATACAATAATGATGAGTCTTCAAAGATCTGGAAGCTATGAACATAAATGGAACATAATCTTGTGTAACTTAGTCCATGGATGAGGAACTAAGGTCTTCATAAGAAATCCCAAAGAACCAATACAATCCAAGCCATGTGAATAAATGTAGGCTGAAGTCGAACATGGAATGGATTCAACAGTTTGTCAATCAATAGGTGATAATCGACAATTGAATTAAAGGAATTCGGTAATGATGGAAGTGAATCCTGAGGCACTATCATCAAAACTCTAGGTCTTCATCATCAGGAAGTACTGAAGTGGAACCATACTATGATATGAAAGGCAATAGATCCTCCAACGAATCACAAGAGTGACTAGGAACTGGGCAAAGGAAGGGAGACACAAGAGATCATAGATATAACAATGATGGGATCAGGATAGAAATCAGACATTGAGTAAAGTCCTTGAACATGGAGCATGATACAGAGATGACCTAAGGCAACTTTTAACTTTATAGATAGAATGACTAGAATTTTCTGTCATGTAGGAGACATGATCAGATTCCCCAGGTATAACGGACAAGAGGAGGAGTAATAAACTCGAAGTATTAACCGAACTGAAAGTGAACACTGAGACATGGGTATCGAAAAAAATAGAGAGTGCTATGTTCAAGGATGACATGCTGCCACTTACTGAAAACAAGAGAAAACTTCTTCCTTACCTTCCCTATTAAATTTTAATGAGTCCAGGAAAGTCAACTCGGATTTCTCTTCATTTTTTAACAAGCTTGGAGAGAAGAGAAAATAATGTTTGATAGTGTCACTGATTCATGGATTTAACAAGCTCGAACTAATACATGCTCGATAGTGTTCTCATAGTTTAGAGAGTCTAAAAACTCCAAAGAAGACTCTAAGGGTGTCCTTTTTCATACAATTTAGTCTCCTGAGGCCGAAAAAGTATGAAACAAACCACAAAGGAACTCTCTTAGCTTCCGAATAAGTAAGGTGCACCTTTTTCGTACTTAGTCAAGAAGGTCCGAAAAAGGTTAAATTACCACCTACCCAATGCTGCTTCAAAAGAAACATATAGCCCGAGTTTTATGAGTGTGAAAGAAGGAAAGATCACTTGGAAAGGTCCATTTGATTAAGAGAAATGGGGCTTACAATAATAAACTTGATGCTTTGTTATTTAGGGTTTAACGAGCATGACAAAGACATTAAGTAAACTTGGAATATTTTTCATGTTTTTGTCTAGAGCATGAAAAAGAGAAAACTAAGCTCATACTCAGGGTTCCTTTTCTGTAAGTTTAGTCCCTCAGGTCCAAAAAATAGATAAACCTATACCTGAGAATACTCTTCTCAATTCTGAATAAAAGAGATTCTTCCTTTCTCGTATTATTCCACATGGTCCAGGAAATAGATAACCTACCACCAATGTGAATGCCCATTCACATATTCTTAACGAGCCTGAATGGACAAGTTTACTCAGCAATCAAGTCTATTTTGAGGAGTCAGACTTGGGCCTAAAGAAACTCAAAATATTTCATGTGAAGTTTTAACGAGCCTGGAAAAGTCAACTCACGGCCTCCTTACTATTTTTAATGAGCTCCAAGGAGAGTAGAAAGAATGCTCTAAATGCGAGGAGACGAGTGTCATAGGCAAGTGAAACTAGTTCCAAGCTCGAGGAACAAACCTATGCATAATGGAAGGAACATGAGCAGGATAAAGACACTCGGGTAATGTCTCCTCAAGGTAAAAGGTATCAAGTTGCAAAGGAAAAATGATACAAGGCTTAGTGATGATGAGAACAAAGATGAGGGCTTATAAAACGAGCTAAAAGCGTGAAATCTAGCACCAAGCTCATAAGCGCGAGAAGGTCACATGCAAATTCAATTACGACTTGAACAACAAGGCAAGGCCAGTAAACAGTTGTGGATCCAACTACAAATCATGTCTCCAAGAAACAACAGCATCAGGATCATATTCAGAAGAAAAGATTTGATGCAGGTCACTTTGGTAGAAACACATGCGACTTTGCTATATTCTATGAAAGAGAAAGTCAAGGTAGAATCGACTGAAGAAGATTCTATAGCACCAAGACTTGAGGGTTTATAATCAGTAAGGTCAACCTTAGAAGGAGAGAAAAAATCAACAAGGGAGATAGAGTCTGCAGGAACAAAATCAATATCACAAGAGTTGAAAAATTCATCAAAAAAATCTATCCCGTCAGGATCGCTGACTTGTTGTTTGAAGGGAGAGTCCAAAGACTCAACAAGAACAACATAAGAAGAAAGGTTAGGCTTACAAGGAAAATCAGGGTTAGACTTAGTCACAACTAAACCAACATCCGAAAGAAGGTCATACTGTATTAAAGACTCTAGGAAGACTTCATCCGAAGGAAGGAGATCATCCGAGATAGGACACATGTATAAATATTCAAATGGATCAACAGAGTGGAGAGAAAAATACACAGTCTGTATAGGATAACTCACCTGGTCAACCGCTGGGACCAAGTCTCGAGAAGGTAAGCATGAAAGCAGAGGCTGCTTCTCAGTAGTAATTGAAGGCAAATGACATGAGGCCACATAGGTCAGCCGTGGCGGGGTAGTGTCTATAGAAGCACTGGGAATTGATAAAGGAAATACATGGTCTCTAGTTGGGTCAGGAGACAGATGAAGGAAATCCAACTGATCGATAGTGACAATTTATTCACCATGATTAAAGTACATCACATGAAATAATGTTGACACCACAGCTTGCATGGCATAGACATAATCACGTCCAAGGAGCATATTAAAGTCCAAGGGGTCTTCTATCACCATGAAGTCAACTAAGATGGTCTTCCCACCCAAAGTAACATGTGTTTGAGTAAGAATTCCCAAGGCTATACTAGTTCTTCTATCAAACACCAGTAAATGACTAGCATTCGACACAAGGCTGGAAGATCCCATGCCTCACCAAGCACGAGCAGACAAAATACTAACTGAGGCTCCTTCATCAACAATACAACAAGCAATCGTATATGATTCAACTTTGACCTTTATCTGGAAAGGTGCATCAGAAGGAAGGCGTTGCTCAACTAGGCTATCCCAATCAAAGGAAGCAATCTGAGAGCTTGGTGGGGGTTGATCCGAAGCGATTTCAGTGACCCCTTGTTCAGTAAGTTCTAAAGTGGCAGTGAAGAAAATGTGACTAGCAGACACTTCACTCTCCAAAGGAAGAGTGGGATTGGTTGATACTGAAATATATTCAACTGCTTCATCAAAGTCACTCTCCGAAGGGAGAGTGGGATTGACCAAAGATGGTGTTGGTTCAATCACATCAGGATCACTCTCCGGAAGAAGAGTGGGATCGACCAAATCTAATATTGGTTCGACCGCTTCATCAACCAACGGTTGAGTAGGTTGTTGAGAAACTATAGTTTGTTAAAAAATGGGATGACCATGAAACCAAAATCTTCTTACCTCTTCAATAGAAGGGCATTTATAAGTAAGGTGGTTTCCCTCACAAATATTATAAGGAAGCTTGGGCTTGTGTTTTGAATGGTAGTCTTTTCAACAGTGTCAACATGACTCGTAGTGGCTGACGAATTTTCTTCAGCATGAACTACAGAGGTTGAGAGACTGCCCCCAGCATGGCTTGCAAAGGCTAAGAGACTTCCCCCAGCATGGCTTGCAGAGGCTAAGAGGCTGGGTCCAACATGACTTGCAGAGGTTGAACGGGTGCCCCCTTGCTTATGTGCCATCTTCCTATTCCTCCTTCTTCTACTCCTTTTATATTGTTGGTTACTAGTATTAGTACTTTCATCGCATGAGGTCGAAGGAGGAGGAGAATCAACTACAGGTGAAGGGGAAGTAGTGGTTTGATTCCCTTGATATAAGGAGCTTACTTTCAAAGCATCAGGAGCATTCAGGATGGTTGGAGTGGAAAACAACCACACTAGTAGCCCTAGGGTGAATCCAGGTAGATTCAGGGTGGCCATCAAGGGAACACCAACATTCCTTGTGAGAGGAATAGCATAAGGAGTTCCCCACATCGAGATCTCTTGGTTGGTGTTCAAAGGGGTGTTAACCATAGTTTCAAACAAGGAAACAAAGTCTGAGGTCAATAGGAAACCAAAAGTACCAAGCACACACTTGAAGGTAGACTAAGTACAGACAAACCACACAGCACTAACTTAAAAATTCCTAAATCCAAACAAACAAACAGGTATAAGATACATTTTCCAAAATAAAGTTGATAGATAGTTACTTGTCTTCCCTATAGATGTTCTTAGGCATAAGCGGAGGAATCACCCACCACCCTCCCACACCTTCTACTGAGGTTACCTTCCAAGTCCATCCAAGGTCAACTAGAAATACCCTTCTGGTGTACCTGTGCATGAACCCTAGATGTCAAAGAGACTAAATGCTACCTTAACTATATTGACAATCTAGGGGGACAGTCGCAAGCCTGGTTCATCCGCATGGGAAAGGTAGCAAATCCTGAAACCCTGTCTAAGACAGAATCCCCAAATGCACAAAAACGTTGGTCTATGCTTTGACAAGGAATTGGAGGGTTATATCCTCAGTCCAAGTCTCCATGCTCCCTCATGCTTAACTCCCATTTGAGAGGAGCTTCCCAGATACAATCAACGTAGAAAAGGGTTTACCCAGTGATTGGCCAACTATGTCTAAAATTTTATACTTGTGGGGAGTTTAAAACTCCCTATCCCACAATTCTATCCTAATCTAGTTGGTGTATGACCCTATAAAATAAAACTTAATAATAATTTTTAAATTATATCATTTATTTTAAGGGTTGTTTTTAGTCAGAGGGTAAATGGCGTGAAACTTATGTGGCGTTTTGACTCAAAGTTGAAACAAAATGACTAAGAAAAGAGAAATGAAATGCAAAAAGCAAAAAGTATTCTCTTTTTCTTTTTCAAATAGAAACTTGAAAGCAACAAAAGAACAAATTATTTTTATATTTTAGTTTCAAAAACAATGATATGCCATGCAATCTAGACTAAAAAACTAATCTACATGCATATAAAGCAAACATGTGTTTTTTCTTCATAAGTATAAACTGATGAAAATACAATAGAAAACTAAGACTATATTTTTTGTAATTTTTGAGATTATATTCAAAAACTGAAAACAAAACTACTAATGCAAATCCAATGCAAAAGTTTCTAATGTTTTCTTTTCATTTTTCAAAATGCTCAAAGACTACTATGCACCTAAATGCAAAATACTTGAGTATGCTTGAATTAAACTAATTGTATAAAGTAAGCAAGGTGAAGTAAACATATTAATAAGACCAAGAATCAACCACCTAAGGAAGACTTGGCACCCTAGCTTGGGCGGACACAATGACAAGAAATCACTGAAATCACACAAAGGCAAGTGGCAAACCAAAAAGTATCTGAAAATAGAATGGGATACACAGTCTCCAGAACCCTGATCACTGATTCAGACAACCTACACTTGAACCTATAACCCAAACAGGAAAACCTACTTCGAAATGCAAACAAAAGACAATCCAAACAAAAGAAACTCAAGGGCCTTATAGGAAAGCACAAGGTGTGGCCGACAAGGTCATGAAACTAACAGCACAGTGCTTATAAGGAATACCAACTAACAAACAAGAATCATAAAAGGATAGGGACAAGCAAACCCTATCCCAAAAATCCCTATTTCAAGGCTTGTACACAACTGTGTATAAGGGAAACTCGGGTACTGTATGCAACTATCCTAGAGAGAAACCAGCATATGCAGGCCTCTATACGCGACTGTGTATAAGAGCAACCCATGTACAAGTACAAAATTTTCTCAAAAAGAAGGAAAATCCACAAGGCCTTCAAAAACTGTGGTAAGCATGAACCAAGACAAGATACCACACACAAACTCAAGGCAAAGACTGGTCAAGGGTAATAGAAATAACCTACAGCGGTCTGGGCTCCCTAGCGGACTCACCAGTTCTGTTGTTGAGGAATAAACACCTTATAACCAAATGTCTAGGGTTACCAACATACTCTTTAAAACATGCAGGAAATCAACTTTAAAGTACAGAAAGGAAACATGAAGATAAGATGGACTCACTCGATTCATGACGGTTGATCCGAGCTTTGTCTTCTTTTGCTCTGCTTCTCCTCTAAAGCTTTTAGGGATGTTTCTCCTTCACCTGTAAAGAGAAAATCCTCCAAGTGAAAACTTATACCTGTATATAGGACAAGTTAGATAAATAGTATATAGAGTGCTTAATCATAATTATTCATCAAACCATGATACATGAAATATATTCAACACACATTTGGAATAAGGATTCTCTTTATTAACAATAGTGAAAGAGTTAAGGTTACAACCCAACGCCTGAAAAAAGGACTCCTCTGCAACCAAAGGATTCTAAGTTCTGCTGCTCCAAAGACTTCTGAATAGATACCACCAGCATAACTTTGCTCTCCATGTATGATTTTCTAATGCCCTCCCCAAGGCCTTTATTTATACTTAGTGAAATAAGGAAGTTTCGAAGGTTGAGGAGGTTGAGACAGTTAAGATAGTTATTGTTTAGGGCTTAACAAATCTCAAATAATCGTGATTTATTATTTTTAATGTCAAAGGAAGGCATACGTGAGTATTGATACTGGCAACCTGTGTATGACACGTGGGTTGCTATAAGGGAAACCCACGTACAGATCTGTACGTGAGTTGCGATGACAAATACTCACGTACAGTATGCAACATGCTATAGGAAAAGTCGCGTACGTACGCGGGTTTCTTATAGGCAAAGTCACGTACATCAATTGACATATAAAAAGGTAAAAATGGCAAGCTGGATGGATAGTGAATGTATTTCATAACATGCCCATCTATAGTGTTTTAGGCAACCTTCAATCCGTAAATGTCCTTTTGTACGCCAACATAGGAAATGTCGGCACTCGGACAGAGAAGTGCCATTTAGGTTGATAACACCAGGGTGTTGGATCATCCTTGTTTGTTGTAGAAGACAAAATCCCATGGTGTTGTTGCATCCTTTCTATAGCAACAGATAAAGAAATTTTGTAGATTCATCATTTTAATAAGTTTGAATTGTTGGTTTTCTCTTTGAGTTTTCCATGATAAAATTTGTGTCTTAACTTGTTTGATTCATTGTGTGTTTTGTTATTTTTAGAAGAAAAAGACAATATTGGTTCTCCCTCACCCACCCCCTCTCAGTATTATGGAATAATCTAACAAAGCAGATGCATGCAATGCAATTACAACTTGATACAAAATGGGAGTCCCTATAGGATATAGCCATCATAAGGTTTAAGAAAGAGTGTCAGGTTCTTTCTCATAGGCATGGCTAGACTACAATGGACTCCCAAACCTAAGGGAGGACACTGAACATGGGTACCAAATGATAAAGAAGTATATAACTAGGGAACCCATTATTATGAAATCTCTACCACTTATGTAATGCCACTTCTAGTAGTAGTATGAAGGTTTAGTGACATTAATAAGTGGGTTTGTACCTATGGTGAAGGTGACATAGAGATAAGATAATGAAAAATGAACACAAAAAGAAGTCCTATCCTATATGGCAGTTTAGTGGCATACCTACCATGGGAACGAATGGTTCAAAGTCAGTGATAGTGCAAAAAAAATGGATGCTACAAAATGACAATATTGGTCTGAAACAACTAGAAATAGTCAGTAAAGAGTCCAAACTATAGGATAAAGGGAGGATTGATCATGAAAAAATCATTCGAAGGAATCTTTGTAGTGGATGATGGGACATAAAAAGGATGTAAATTGTAGACCCAACATGCACGTATTCACCAGAACCCCTAGGGGAATTAACAATGGTGTTAATACCAGATGAAGGAAGTGAAAATACTCCGACAAATTGAGTAGAAGGTGGAATATGACCACTTATAAATCCATGTACAAGATAATGGGTTGTGATGCCCCCAAGTCCAACACTAGGGTCCACACTAGGAACTAGACCAGGTGACGGGATAGTAGTAGTGATATTAGGAATTCCGAATGTAAATCAACATGTTCTAGAGGGAATAGTCTGAGTCTCGACGCTCTACCTTCCCAAGATAATTTTTTCACGGAAAGCTATGAATTCTGATAACTGGAGGTGTGTAGTATGTGAAGTACCAACCCCACAAGGGTCAGTACAAACTGGAGTTACAGTTATTCATACAGTAGGATGAGGATAAACCTCAAAGTATTATCTCCCTATTCGATACGATGGTGATGGAAAGAAATCTAGGTTCTTAGATGTGGTACTCATGCTGAGAACCATGTGGGAATCACTATGTTAAAGAGATTTCCTATAACGCCTAATCCTCTTTAGATGAGGAGGAGGGTCCATTACAAGAGTTTTGAGGTCTAAAATGGGCTTCATGAGGGAAATACTAAAATACAAGTTATAATAATAAAATAAAATTTCTAAATTTTTTATTGGAAAAAGAAAAACTACTTTATGTTATTGTAATTTTGACATATCTCCTTATAAGTTCGCCCAAATTTCGAGTTTGGAGACTCCTTAGATGTGGAATTTAATTTTGCATCCAATACATTCCCACAATTCATACTTCTAAGGTACCCATGGCACCCAAAATTGAAAATTTCAATAAAAAAAAATTTTGATATTAAAATACGTTTTTGCATTGAATTTTTAATTTTTGGGTGCGGTGGGTACCTCAATGTTGATGTAATTGTAACTTCGGAATGTATTCATTTGTATTTCTTATCTATTGTAACCTGATGTTCATTCCAAGATGTATTGTAATGTATTTGAGTCATGTCATACCCCGATGTTTATTCTGGGAAGTTTCTATAGTGAGAAAGTCATGTCAAGTCATTGTGGGTAACCCTCCTATTGGTCAAGGGTTAAAGTCCCCACAGTTGTGGGGCCCTTGGATTATTAGACTATCCTAGTGAATTCGACCGTAAGTGAGTCATTGTAAGTTAGGGCAATAGTCCCCACCATTGTGTTAACCTCCTATTGGTCAGAGGAGGAAAATCCCCCACAAGTGGTGGGGCACTAGGGTTATTAGACACTCCTAGAGATGTCAGCTCTAGTAGGTAATTGTTAAGTGAGGCTGACATGTTGTAGTGCACTTCAAGTGAACGAAAGAATATAAATAGAGATTGAGAGCCTCTCTATTTATCACTTGCAACACACATCACTTACTCATTCAAGTGTGGCACATTAGTGAGGAAGGAAATACACTGGGACTAGACAAGAAGAAGACTACTGCTATCGGGAGTGCATCTTACTGTTTTGGGATTTTACTGTTTTGGTGCTGATTCTATCTCTAAGGAAGTTGCAGGGTTTTATCC
>LPNX010831278.1:476720-552313 GCA_001517045.1 Pseudotsuga menziesii | reverse complement strand
TAGCTTGTGGATAATATGGCGTAGAGTTTTCATGGTGAAAACCTAGCTTGGCACTCAGTTCCTCCATCATTTGATTATGGAAATGGGATCCGTGATCAGTAATGATGGACTGCGGGACTCCAAATATAGCTATGATATGATTGAACAAGAAGAAAGTGGTAGTTTTACCATATTCTGCATATGTAGGCATGGCCTCAGCCCATTTTGTAAAATAGTCAACAGCTACGATGATGTAACCATGCCCCCCCATTTGAGGTAGGCTTACAATGCATGAAGTCAATCCCCCATTTGGAAAATGGGCCAACGACAATGACGGGGTGTAGAGGAGTAGGATGAGTGCTCTTTTTGGGATAAAAGTGTTGACAAGGTGGGAATTTCATAATAGCCTCATGACAGTCTTTGAAGATGGAAGGCCAAAAGTAGCCAGCGCGAAGGATTTTCTGGGCTATAGCCGTCCTAGATAAATGACTACCACATGCTCCAGAGTGGAAATCATTCAACACCTGTTCAACCTCCTCATGGATGAGGCATCTCCAGAGAATGGAATCAATCCCATGTCTATACAAGGTATCATTCAGGATGAGGTAGTATTTCACGTGGTGACGGATATGACGGTGATCGTCACGGGATAAATGCCATTGGAATCATTGTGTTTGGAGATAAATAAGTAGATCTCCATACCATGGATTGGTAGTGCTAATCAGGAACATGAATTCATCTGGAAATGAATCACTGGGCTCAGATTCTGTCGAAGCATAGGGAAGGTCACACATGAGCTCAGCAAAGAACAAGGATTTCTTTGATGTGGCTTTGGTGAATTCTAGATCAAACTCCTGAAGTATGACTATCCAGCGGGAGTAATTTCCCCCGAGCACCTGGTGAGTCAGGATGTAATACATTGGGTTCTGGTCTGCCAATATAGTGGTAGTGCGAAGCAAAATGTAGTGACAAAATTTTTGTACAGCAATGATCGTGGCCAATGCTAACTTCTCCACATGTGAATAGTGAGTTTCCGAATCCATGAGATTCTTATTGGCGTAGTAAATCATGTGCTCTTGACCGTTGGTATTTTCCTGAACTAAAACCATAGTGATGGTAGTAGCGGAGGCAGCAGTATATAGAAGAAAGTCCTTTAAATAATCTGGGGGGTGTATCACGGGTGAATGGGTTAGAGCGTGTTTAAGATTATCAAAGGCACATTGGGCTTGGTCATCCCAGAAGAATGGAGTGTTCTTCTTTAGGAGACACATATAACCGTACATTTTCTCTGTGAAATTGCACACGAAACGGTGGAGAAAGTTTTCCTTCCCTTGCAAACTTTGGATTTCAAGGAGATTAGTTGGGGCTAGTAGAGCTAAAATGGCGTCAATTTTTAGAGGATCAATCAGGATGCCATCTTTGGATACCACAAAACCTAGAAGATGTGCCATCTCAATGCATTTATGTGGATTGAGATGTATATTATAATGACGTCATCTCAGGAATATCTCTCTAAGATGACCAAGATGGTACTCGCATCACTGTGAATGAGCAGGGAGGTCATCAAGGTATAGTTCAACAAGATGTTTAATATCGTGAAACGCATAGGACATCGCACGCTGGAATGTGGCTCCAGCATTTTTCAAGCCAAAAGGTAACTTCTTATATGCAAAGGTTCCCCATGGGAAAATGAATTCCATCTTATGCTGATCGACAGGTAATATCTCAATATGATTATAGCCAGAGAAGCCATCCATAAATGAGAAGATGACACTTCTAGCACAGTTGTCGATAATCTGATCGATATGCGGAGTAGGAAAGATGTCCTTGGGACAAGCTTTATTAAAATCCATAAAGTCGATACAGACTCTAATGGTGCCATGCTTTTTATTGATAGGGACAACATTTGATACCCATTCCATCAGGGGTACAAGATAAATAAACCCAAATTTGAGAAGTTTCTCAATTTCAACTTTAATAGCTACGGCCTTCCGAGGATGGACATGCCTTAGTGTTTTCCTGATAGTTTTAGCCAAGGGATAGGTTTTAATCTCATGGACCACAATGGATGGGTCAATCCCCGGCATCTCTTCATAAGACTAGGAAAAAATATCATGAAATTCTTTGAAAAGTGCCTTGTGTGCTTCAAATTCATCTGCCGAGCAGTTCTGCCCAACATGAACATGCTCGATGGTATCAGGCTTGGCTGATATGTCAATCAGATTCATCTGAGTAATGTTGCAAAGGTTTCATTCAGAATCTATATCTGCAACAATATGGGACTTTGGGGTACGTTGACAATATCAGTAGGAAACAGGGATGCATAATCATGGCTAACCATACTGGTGTTGGGGAGGAACATGGATCTATGATGGTGATCCTCCCAAATGGACTCATATGTATTCATGATCTCTATAATGGACTCATCGAAAGGAAAAGTCTCAGAGAGATAATCTAGAATAGGGAGAGAAGGTTCTAACCAGTACAGTAAATGTTAAGGATTCGAAGTCACTAGATGAAGGTCATCGGTGTGATCATCAGAAAAGGTTTGAATGGTGTCATACATTGCTTTGTGTGGACTCAACGAGGTGGACTCAACAACTTGTTTTCCCTTAGGCTCACAATCAAATGAGGTGATCATATAGACTATCACGATATCCGTGTTAGGAGGAGTAGATGGAAAAATCCCCATAAGGGATGAATCCTGCAATATGCCTACCCCAATCGACTGGTAAGGAGGAGGGGACTGGCCTAACACGGGGTTTTATTAGCCGTGGAGGTAGTAACATATGGTGTACAGAAAATCAAGCTGGTCAATGGTAACGATTCTCCCTAGATGCAGAAATTAGACTGTTCGGAATATTATTTAAGCGACAACAGTCATGGCATAGAACCAATTTCTTCCTAGAAGGAGGTTGTAATCTAACAGGGCATCTACCACCTCTACTTGAATGGAAATGGTTTTGCAACCAAGATCAATCGCTAGGGCTGATATGAGACCATGGGGCTATAAACCCCACCCGTCAAAGGCCTTGAGAGTCGTAGGTGATGTTACAAGCTCGGGAGAGCCAAGAGATTTCCAACAAGACAGAGACAAAACCGAATTCGAAGCTCCTTCATCTAGAACCTTTCGAAAAACTTTCTTTCCAACTAATTTCATAATGATCTAAAAAGTAAGTTTATGAGGTAATCTAGACTTATAGTTCTCAACATTGAAATGAATCAAATTAGTATTATTCGGGTCTAAAGCTCCTAATGATTTCAACAAGTTTTTGTGCTGTGTAGGGCAAATTTGGAGTACCTCTAAGGTAGACATTGCACAAGGTTCCTAAGCGAGATATTCAACTACATTGTAAAATTGAGCAACTCAGGAATTGGGGTTAAAGACAGCCTTCCTAAGAGTACTTTTGGGTGGATGCAAAATCATGTCAAGAGTAGGCTTCTCGATGGATGGGGGGATAGTAGACGAGGATTAAGGAGAACTAGTAGAGGGATATTTCCCTGAAGAAGAATGCTCTTCTTTCTTGTCTGTGGGTTTTTCATAATTCTGACTTCGAGTTTGCAGATTAATGGTATCCGAGGACATCATACGAATTTCCTCTAACGAACTAAAGTTACCCTGATTAGACATGTGGTCTATCAGTCGTTGTTGAGAGGGAAAAGGACCCATGAGTACCGCAGGTGCGGGATTTGATTTCAGAAATTGAGAGATTTTGTCCTGAAGGGGATATTCTTTTGAGAAATGGTCACCTCCGCATAGCAGACAGGGATATTTTTCCTTTCTTTTCCCTTTATCGTTATCATTGTTGGTTGGTCTTGGATTCTCCTATTGGTTTTCGGGTTTTTTATTATTACACGAGGTTTGAGTACTTTGAATAGAATTGACCTCGACGGAAACCTTAGGAGTCGAAGGAGTAGGGGTGGAAGTCTAGGGTTGCTTGGTAGGTTTTGTTGCTGACAGGGATTGGATTGAATGAAAAATCCCATCAATAGGTACTTCTTCTAATGGATTGGCAAGATCGGTGCTTGGGTGAGGAGCTTGCGGAATCAGGTCATAAAGAGTTCTAGACTGGGAATAAACCAAGCCTAGATACTGAGCTCGACTAATAGCTTGCTCTTCATTAATGACACCACCCATAGCCACATCTCAGGAAATTGGAGGCAACAAAGATTTGGTAAACCAATCATCTAATACTGATATGGAATAGGGGCCTTAATAAGCCTTCTTTGCCTTCTCCATTCATGAATATGATCAGATATATGGATGGAGGTGTTTTGTCACAGAGAGGTTAGGAGATCAGTACCCATTTCATAACAAATAGGGAGCTGAAAGTGTGTAAGAAATACAGTTTCGAAGGAGCCAAAATCGACAAACGAATGTTGTGGGAGTTCAATGTACCACTTCATGGCCGTACTGATCAAAGTTCATTGAAAAATTCGTAATTGAACTAAATTATCTATGAGAGAGTTTGAAGAACACCACAAATGGAATGTCATGACATGGTTTTTTGGATCGTCTCCCTACTTCCCATCGAACTTTAGGATTTTCGATGGTAAATTTACCAAAATGGGAGGCCACGAGGGATTGTGCCGAATGGGGTCATTAATCAACTTGGACAAATCAGGTAAGGCCAAAGTTGCTAGGAAAGGTAACTGATGGTTGGGTTGAATATACTGGTAATATTGATATGGCATATAATTACCTGTAGGACCATAAGTGGACTGATAAACAGGTTGTTGTGAAGAAGAACTAACAGAAAATCCACCCGTAGGGGGTTGATTTCCAGGATTAGGTCCGTTAGGACCACTAGGGCCTCTGGGAGGGGGACCACCAAGACCATTGGCACCACCAAGACCACCAAGACAACCAGGAGGTGGACCACCAGACCCTCTAGGGCCACTAGGAGGTAAACCTATAGAGCCTTTGGAACTACTAGGAGGAGGGCCACCCGACCCTCCAGGGCCATTAGGGGAAAATCCATCAGGCCCCCCAGGACCACCAAGAAAATTAGGACCATAAGGAGGAAATCCACCAAGCCCTCTGGGACCATGGGCCCCCCTAGGGGGAGGACCACCATGAGGCGGTCCTTCGGCACCTCCTGCAGTATGTATGGGTATCCCTCCCATAGCTGGCATATAAGATCAATTAGGTTGCACCCATGGCCTTAAAGTATTACTATGGAATGGAATCCTAGTATAACGTATTCCTGTAGGTTTAGGTGGATGATTAATGTTTTCTACATGTATTTGATAACCATAACCTCCAGGAGATTGAATGGTTATAGGTTGTACCTTGAAGGGCTGACCTAAACTGGATGGGGAATTAACCACATTAGTATGGGTGGGGGGGACATAAACTATATATGGTTCTATATTAGAGGTCTCTCCTTGATTAGGTACAATTCCTGTGCCAGATAATATAGGTCATGTCGGGGGTTGCCCCTCGACACTAGAAGGTAATGATGAAATAGGAATTGAAGGTTGGGTCTTAGGTGCAGAAGACCTGGGAAGATTAGGAACATACATAACATAGGAGGTGGTGGGGTTGGTATTTTGACCTGGGTTGTGTGGTATTACCGTGCGATCTATAATTGGTTCAATGGGTCTCATAGAATTAGGAAATGAATGGTATCCCATAGGAACAGATGTGGAATGTGATGGTGGTGTGCCTAATCGTTCATCTATTTTCCTATCAACCTCCTGTGTATGGAGAATGGCAGTGTGGTATTGCTTACATTATTCTTCATCTTCAGAAGAGTTTAAACGGGTGCCAAATGAGGCAATGGCCTATCCTACAGGGGTGTCCCAAAATGGAGCATTGGGACCATAATCCGGATAGGTAGTATCATCAACATGACCTTCCATGGGAGAATGGAACAAGGTATTTCCTTGAGAAGGTTGTTGGACCAAGGGAGGTGAGTGTGAAGAATATGGTCCTCCACTTTATGCAACCACATTATCTCCCACTTGGGAGGTGGTAGCAGCTCCTTGGTTGATAGCTTCCATTGGATTTTCTCCTGAACCAGGAATCAAATCGGGTGGCAATCCCTGTACTCTTCTGGACTATGTTAACTCAGCCAGTTTGTATAGTTCCTATCTAACTTAAGGTCTGAAAAACTAGAAAACACACCAAAACATTTCCCTACACAAGCTATAGGTTAAAACAAGCACACTTAAAATGATAGGAGGATTTCAAATAGTTATGTCTCTCACCAGGATTGTCAAGAAGGTTCCACTCATGATATACCTTGAGGGTACGTGCGTAGTAATCTCCCTGAATGTTGTTTTCAGTGTATGGCTCCAAGCAAGATCGCCAAACATATTTTCTTAGATGGATAAGGTATCCTATTGGGGTCTCCCGATATACTCAAGGTACATGGGAGCTCGAATCGGTAATAGTGATGTCTAATGCATAACTGTACACAAGGGGCCTTCCGATATACAATCGAGTATGTGAAATACCTTTCTATATACCTCAAAGGTACATGAAAGGTAGTTTGATATACCGATGGTACGTGGAAGAACCGTGTGAGTCTCGGGATGTAATGCGGACAAATAACGACAGCTCCTATTCTTAACGATGCCCGAACACGTCTCTTAACCTATCACTCCAATTGTTATGTAAATTTTAACCTATAACTACCATTAATTTTAAAGTGGACAGTTAGGTGAATGCATGGTGTTTTGACATAAAAGTAAAACCATGCAATATGCTTATGGAAAATATTTCACTTTACCGTTTAGTATTTCTACCTACGAGAGGGAAAGAGAGTGTTTTCTTTTGTTTCAAAACCAAAAATATTTCCAAACAACAATCTTGAAAAAAATCAGAGACAAGAAACACTTTCCACACTGATTTCTATTTTGAAAGCAATAAGAAGGGGAAGAATCTCTTTTCCTAAAAGAAAAACAAGAATCACACTACATGCAAATGCACTCTATCTTCAATTTTCTTAAAACATAGGCAAATCTAACTTAAAACTACCATATTTTTATTTTGATGAAAGAACGTGAAGAGCCTAAAAGCTTGTAAATCCATTTAGAGATGAAAGAACATGAAGAGCCTGAAAGCTTGTAAATCCAGTCAGAGATCCAATGCCCAACGCTCAATGATGATAACCTAATCTTAGTCAAAAAAAATCTTTTTTAAAGGAGGAAAATAATTTTTCTATGTAAACAAAAAATGAAACCTAGAAGCTAATCCAATGTTTTTCTTTCAGTCTATATCATAGAGATGAAAAGAGATCTTACTAACACCCTAATCTTTTCAAAAACAAGAAGTCCTTTCAAAAGCACAATCAACAAGCACCGAAGTGAATGAACAATCAATAAGCCTAATCTAGCTTTTGAATTTTCCAATCAAACCAATCTTTAACCATAAAATTTCAAACCACAAGCATCAGATTTTGACACAAAATCCTAACAGTGCAGGGCCAAAAGCAAATCAACTAAATTTTTTGTAAAAGATGAGCAAAAAAGAGGTCTTGGAATGATGCCTACCTGGCATCGCACTGGACAGATCTTGATAGAGTGGTTCTAGACCAGCACCGCTTCTCGCCAACAAGACTCAGGCGGTGGCACCGCGGGCTGCTAACTAGGTTCAGGTAGTGGCACCGCTTCTCGCCCACTGCATGAGTACGGTTCCCTGTAAAAATCCAAAACACATAGAGAATGACATATCAAGTCAGAAAAATACCAGATCAAGGTAAAAATTGATAGATTGAGAGTGAGAAAGAGCATAAAAGGTCGAAAATAATTCAGATCTAGATAGATCTTGAAGTTTCAAACCAAAATCCACTGGGTCAGATAGCAGATTTGACTGAAGAGAGTTGGAGAAGGAGCTTGGATTCGAACAAGAGTTGAAGAATTGAGGAATATCAGATCAACTGATATGTATATTCATTGCCCAGTAGAGTCGGCAGATTTGTAAGCAGGAATATTTCACCTTCTGCTGACAGAAGTTGTTCCTATGGTCTGAATGGTTCAGATCCAGAACAAATGAACGACAAAGGATGGATATCGTAGATACCTAGAATGCCTTCTTCGATAGTAAAATTGTGTACCTGCAATCAAATTAAACATGCAAACACATCAAAGCTACTAGAACATAATCTATTAATACATGTCAGTGACTAAGGAATCCAACAACATTTACATGTGAAATCAAACAACAACAGTAATGTGGGATGGAAATCAGCTTTGCATTAGAATAAAATGGAGAAGTTTACAACCAATTAATCCTTAATGTTGACATGCATATCCATGAAACCAACACTTCATCCCCATAAGCTCCAACTTACCTATCTATGCTCTCTAATGGCTTGGGCCAAGTGGTCAATACAAAAGCATAACAATACCTCTATAGTTCTCCCCTCAACCATGGACATGAGCTTGTATTTATAAGGCTCAATGGATAGGAATGGTTGAGAGATTTGTGGATGAGGTGGCCTCTAAGATCCTATGATGGGGGATCTCGAGCTCAACTGACCCACAATGTTAGGGATAAGAGAGGACACGAGGCTCATGATCTAGAAGCCTTGAGAAACCTCTCTTTTTTTCCATTTTACCTAGGGTACCACCTTTTTCCTTTTATGACAGAGCGGTTCAGGTTAAAAACACTTATGGACCAAAGGATATAAGCAGTGGCACCGCTTATGGTAAAGAGGATATAGGCGATGCGAGCAAGGTACCGCTCATGGATAAGGATGAAAGCATGGTGCTGATTCTTTTTATGAAATATTGACAATCAACATGGGTTTTCTCTCCAAGTGTTGGGATTTAAGGGAAAATATGTAAATCAAAGGTCTTATTACACGGTGGTGACAGGATTTTGGTATAACACTGTAATGCATACTTCCCTTGTCCCAGGGATATTTCATCCACATTCTGCCATACCTCCATGGTTAGAAACTAGTGAATCATATCCAAGTCCTTCATCTCAAACTCGATAGCAAATCTCCTTCTTTTCAATTTTAAGCAGTTCCTCTTTTCTGTCAGGAAGAGGTCATCGACATATAGCAGGAGAATCACTGGTTTTTTGCCTTCAACCTTGAAGTAAAGGTTGGAATCCTCTTTACTTTCAGTAAATCCTAGAGCCATCAGTAAGTTGTCCATCCTATTGTATCATGTCGAATCTGAGGATCTTCTATAGTCACTCCCTCTGAAGTGGAGAATCATTATCCCTCTGCCTTTCATACTCTATGTATTGAAACATTCCGTACTGGAGTGAAAAGTAGCTTTCTCTGCTACTAATATTCTATGTATCCATCTAGGATCATTGGATACCAAGATCCTCTATCTTTAAAATGTTCTTCTCTCACCCATCTATGAGCTTGTCATCCTCTATAGGCTTTCATCTTTAACCTTGTAGCAAAGGTTAAGATCTTCATTAAGATCCTCATGTATGTGTTATCCCATGGGTGTCTTCTGAGCTTGTACAAGGTCTTCTTTAATTTGCACACATGAGTCTGCCTATCATGTGCCTCAAATTCTAGTGGCTGCAAATGTCTCTTCGTAGTATATGCCTTATTTCCATGAGAAGCCTTGTGCTATGAATCCTACCTTGTATCTCACAATGTTTCCATCTACTGCATGATGGAACTACGAACTTCCCTTCAAGTCTCGATACTTCATCCTAAACATCATTCTTCATTTTGGATTATTAGAGTTAATCTTGAACTATCGACACTTGTTCTTTGGAGCAAGTCTCATCCTTATTTTCTTTTAGGTGATCGTACACAATCTTTCCTACAAGTCAAATGCACCAGTTGTATGATTAGAAACATTGCATAATGCATATTCATAATGGTAAATTATTATGCATAAAGATATAATCATGCAACTATTTTAGCCAATACAACATTCATCCATATCTCATGGGAACTTTCTAGATGCTTTCCATCTCTACCAGGATAACATTGAGATTGTGCACTAATCCAATATGTCAGCAAAGAGGTTTCATTCTAGGTAAGTAGCAATGGAGAGTTGTATAGCACCATGAGCTACTTACTCATCACATGCATATTAGTAGTATATTGTCATTAATGCAAACATTCTATCATGCATAACACATCAACTGAATATAAACAAGTGCATAACAAAACAATATCATGAAATGACAATTGAATACTTATCTTTATTTTTTTCGTGGGTAGACTCCTTCTTTCTAGCTTCAAGTTGTTCTTTGATTTGGCAAACCCTTGTAAAGTATGACTGTATGGTCTCTGCATTCTGGATCTTCACATTCTTCAACTATTTTCTCAAATTCATCTTCTGATTTATGTTCTTCCCTTCAAATATCTTGGTCAAGGAATCAAACATCTCTTTCGGTGTCTTTAGGGAATACACTTGTGGTATAATGTGATCCATGATTGAATCACCAATGATATTCTCGGCCTTGACCAAGTTCTTCTTGTGTAAGGCTTTTAGCCTCATCTCCCTCTAGAACTGGAACTTGGGCCACTTATGTAGGTGTCCAATTCATTTTCTTCAAGAACCAGTGAGATCCTATAATTCCATGCTTGTAATTTGTCAACTTCACCAAACTTGTCATCAAACTGGTGTCACTAGTCATTTAGAAATGAGAACCTCAAATGTAAATAGAAAAAGATTAGATCTTACCGATTTGAGGTGTTCGTCTTGGCTCTGGAGCTGGCTAATCTAGGGTTTGTCAGAGAAACCCTAACTTTCAAAAATTGGAATCTTTAAGATCTGATTGGAAAGAAATATATACCTCTTCAAGGTGAGCTATCCAGTGTACTCCTTTTTTGAAAACAATGGAGGGAAGCTCTCAGAAAAAGAATTCCTAGTTTACCAATTTCTTCTGCAGAAATTCCTGATACTATTTCTGCGGTATCTCCGAAAGTTATACTCCTCTCTATCTAAAATATGGTACTAAGGTAGCTGCATCTGTCCTTGTTCCAATAGCATAGTTTTCATCAGAATTGGTTTCACCAATTTGGACTTATGAGCGTTTTCCCAAGGTGACATGTTTCAGGACTGTTCATCATAGCGAAGTTGTACGGACTTCCATGTGTCATTGTTTCATCTTCGGGGTTTGAAACATTTACCACAGAAATTAAAGTCTATGCACTTTTTGGAACATATTGTTAAATTTCATTTGGACCTTTTTATCCCAATATATAGCAATTCTCCCCAGGTGTCCTTTTTGGGGAGGAATCCTAGGAGAGGCTGGAACCCTAACTTGGAGGAATCATATCTCCTATAATATAGCGAATAGGAGGCTAAAAATTGGACACAGTGTAAATATGGAATTTATATTGGACCTGTGAAAGTTTTGTCACTTGAGACTTCTCTAATGTAGAGATATAGAAAATCTACCAAAACTATTAGTATTAGTATTTTAGGGTTTTTCAGGCCTGAGGTCAAATTAGGGTTTGACTTTCCCAGAGTTCTACCCAACCAAAAATCTCAACCTTGGTCTCTAAATTATGATTTTGAGGAGGATAAAAATCCTATGCGAGGCTCACTGAGAAATTCCTCTTGTGTAAAAAGTCCTAATTTCCTGCAGCAAAAACTGAAAATGCTTGGAATCAAATTATGCTTCAACAGAAAGATGTGCCCTTCAATGGAGAGTTAGCCTAGCCTTATTTTTCTTATGGATTGTGGAGGGAAACCCAAAAAGTAAGAAGCCCTAGCTTATGCAGTAGCACAGTGTCTTCTTCTCAGGTTAGCTCTGATACCATGTTAGATTTTTTTCATTTAAACAATATGATCTAGGATCTTATCTAAGAGAATAACATGCACAACAAAAATCACATGAGAGAAGAGACACAAAGAATTTTCCTCATGAAAACCATAAAGGAGAAAACCCTGCAACTTCCTCAGAGATAGAATGAGCACCAATGGCAGCAGTAAAACCCAAAGATAGAAAATATGATCTCCCTAGATGTTCTCTCTCTCTCACTTGAGAGAGCTTCTCCTCTCTCACTCATGTGCCCCAGTGAGTGAGTGTGTGCGTGATAAATAAAGAGGCTCACTCTCTATTTATATTGTTTCGTTCACTTAATTTCCACTCCAACATGTCAACCTCACTTAACAATTACTTACCAGGGATGACATCTCTAGGAGAGTCTAATAACTCTAGTGCCCCACAACTATGGGGACTTTTCCCTCCGATCAAGAAGGAGGGCTAACATTGAATCAATTGTGGGGACTATTGCCCCAAATTACAATGGAGGGTTAACCTCAATAAATTTACATGACTTGTTTACATTATTGAATCTCCTGATCGAAACATCAGGGCATGAAATGACTTAATTACATTACAGATACTTCCTGGAATAAACATTGGGGTACAATACATAAGATATACAAGTGAATACATTCCGAAGTTACAATACATAAAAAAGGCCAAGTGCAACTTTGTTTTAAAACATGAAAAATGGTATGCCACTACATGTAATGAAAAAAAATATTTCATTTTCAAATGTCAATGCAATCCTTCCTATATGAAATCCTAAAAACTACTCTCAACCAAGAAACCCAATGCAAGTACCTCCTTAAAAGAATATGTGATGTGCAAGTATGCAACTATATAATTATTTTGAACTTCAATAGAAATAAATGAAAATGCAATAAAAGCCATAAAAAATCTCTCTCTCTACAACAAGCAACAAACACAATCATGTTAAATTTCATGAACCATAGATCTATAGTCCTAAATGAAATTTATCTGAAAAGAAGGATGCAGTGGAATTGACAAATCAATGTAAACTAAACAACATATTCATGGCAGAAATTTTAGACAAATTGGACAGAATATTATTACATCAATCTTCATTAACATGTCAGTAATACAATATTCATGCAATAAGGATAATTCAAATACTATGGATAACATTTGAATTCACCAACTCAAACTAACTTACGTGTTAACTGAGTGTGGCAAAAATCAAAGCTGGAGCTCACTAGTTGAACTTGGGATAACCAATTCAGTTTACAATTAGTTAACTGATGAGGTAGGTGAATAAAAGGCACCATGGCCCACACTCCCTTGAATCATGCAAATTGGTGCTAGGGTGACTGGCAGTGAACTAAGTAGTGGAAATTGCAACATAACTGAACATTACTGACTACCTACCATGGACAACTGAAGGTGATTGTTGGTGGCAGTCACAAAGGGCTCCTAAAATGTAAGGATTGGAAACAATGGCACCAAAATTCATGTTGGCACCAAAACTCAAAAATGTAGATGACTTCTGGACGTGCCTTCCCTTACTCTAGTAAAGTGATATTGACCTCCTAGGAAAAATGAACAAATAGATTATGTGGGTAAAGGGATGATTAATTAATCCTAACACCCTCATTAATCCTAAATTTAGACAACTTGTGTCACACCCCTGGTTTTGACCCCGTTGCATTAAATGTACATGATGTATATATTGTAATGATCATGGTGTGGAGCTAAAGGCCAAGGTCCCACCATTGATTGGTTATGCTATGTTTTGGATATAAATTGTCATTGATGGTATATCGAGGCAAGCAACATACATATTAAGTTTCAACATCGTGTAAATATGCATCTTTAATTAAAATGAACCCGACCAGCTACGATCGCCACAACTAAAATGATAAAGGTGCATGATTTTCACAAGGATAAGGGTGGGGAATTTGTCAACCTTGGGCCAATGAGGGAAAATACCCATGTGCCATCTTCCATTGTTTTATTCCAAGCACTTTCATTAAAAATGGCTGCTGGTGGTTGAGGCAGTTAATGGTCTTTGTGAGTGGGGTGGCAGGACTGTTAGTCCTCACCCACACGCATACTCCACCACGTTTGACTCCACTATGCCCAGGAAAAACTATTGCAATCACCCAGGAAGGATACCATTCTCTCCACGATAGTGTGGAAGCTCTCATGCACTTCAGACCTGCATTCTCCATTGTTGTTCACCCACGCGTTGTTCATCTTCACGCAGGACCAATGTCCGTCGATGTTCCTCACGTACAGGAATTTTCCTGGCTTTTGGATTGATGCAATGAGTTGAAATCCATGCTCTTCCATCCACGAATTGTTGTGAAGGGCCATTCATGTTTTCGGCTATCTCACATACTGGTATGGTTGTGTAATTGTTTCCTGTCATTTTAATGTTGAAATTGGAACCGTTGTTCTTCTCGTGAGTCATGGTTGTTGCCGTTCTCCTCAAGATTTGTTGTGTGGTTGTGGTCTCCCTCATGCTGTGATTGTTGTGGTCTATTTACATTTGGGGTCTGGTGCGAGCTGCTCTCACACACAAACTATTTGGGGTCATTTTCCCATGTTGTGAGCAGTGCTCACTGATTACATTTGGGGACTGTTGTTCTTCCCCCATGTTCACTAATACGTTTGGGACTGTGTAATTTGCTTGGGAGTAATTTTCCCTGTTAAGCTGTAATTGCTGATTTAATTGCATGTGTGCAATGGCTGGTCTTCGAACTGCATTGGGAGCTGGGATGGGGGCTTGGTTTGCTTGATGGACCTGGTGTTTGGAAACCACACAGACAGAGCTAGAGGGCTGAATTTATTCTCCACAACCCCTGAATAGCACTGGAAGGGAATGCAGGGCCTGAGGGACTGTGTAGCAGAGAAGGGACTGATTCCTTGTGTTGGGTGTGTGTGGGTGTCTTAGAAGTCAGGCTAGTTCTGGTGTAGGTGTTCTTGGCTATGTATTGAGCCCACCAACTTAGCATTTATCCTTTCCCAACTCCTTGATGTCCTCAAAAACCCAACTATGTTGGCTTGGCTGTGTTTTGTATATCCTTGGCTATGTGTAAGCCTGCTAGTTCCCTTATTCCTTGGTGAATCATTCCCGACTAGGGGCTGGCAGCATTGCTGAGAGATTAAGGAGCACACTGGCCTATGGTTGGGTGGAACGTTGCAGCAACGTAGCTGGTTGTGGAATGAGCTCTTCAGAAGATAAGTGATCTTATGCATTTTACTTCTGCAACTATCTTTCTGTTAATGATATGATGAACATGTTAAATGCATGCATGTATGAATGCTATTGGTTTCTACTGTGTATGATGATTAATTGCATATGTGCATGTTTTACTTAAATGTATTTTCGTTCAGCATTTTGTTTCAGCAATTTTGTGCATGCTTATGTTCATGGGGCTCTTAGTCCAGGTGGTTTAAGTGTTGGTGGTCGCGTTCTCTTAGCCAGTCAGAGGCACGGGGATGTGACAACTTGGGCATTGGAAACTAGGCCAAAAGTCTCCCATACAATCTAAATGAAATAGAAAATACTACTTGTTACAGAGAGAAAAATCCTATGGCTTGGGGTGTACCACAACAGACTGAATGACACCAGAAATCAATCCATTTCAATATGCAAGTGAAATAAATGCATCTAGCACTAAGGGATATGAAGAGTACCTTATTATGGATGGTTGATGTAGATCCTCATAGAGATTTTCCAACACTCTTGTATTCACAATTCACTCTCAACAACATCAAACAAGAAAAGCATGTTATATATCAAAGTGTTAGGCCTACTCTAGCATATATTAACCATCATGTATAAGCAAAATAACTACATCCATGGATACAATATTCATATTTATGCATAGGTATTAGACAGGAAATGGATATTCTATTAATAAAACAGAGATACAATAGTGACAAACTCTGTCGACACTTCTTAGAACTAGAGAAACTGAGTCCTCCACCTGGGCCTCCACCACTTCAATCCTCAATCACAATGGAAAGCTCAAAAACAAAAGCCAAGCTTGGGAAGAGTAGCTCTGTGTGCTCCGAAGGTACAAAGGGATGCAGAATCAAGCATAAAGACGTGAGGAAACAATTAACTATAGTTTCCTTGCCCTCCAAATTCTCCTCCTTCAATGTGTCCAAGAGGCTCAATATATAGCACTCCAAATAGGAAATGGAGGGTCGAGTCTGAGAGTTCTCAAGGAATATGGAAGGAAAATAATCAAGTTATTTGAGAATCTATGACGAAAACTCCAAAAAAAATTGTCTTCATGCACATTTCCCAATGTACGCAGGTTTTGGCTCAAAAGTTGTGTCTACACGCAGATATTGCTTTAAAAGTCACGTATACACATAAACAAGTGTTTTTTGGGGATTTTATTGGGGAATCAAAGTATAATTTGAGATAAGGTAGTGCATGTGGAAATTAAACTCAAGTGATAGAACAATTGCACTCACAAAATTGCTAATCAAACCTGCAAATTTACACACAAAGGAGACTGAAATTGGAGCATAACACTAATCTGTATTGAATAAGTGTACAATAGCCAACATTATGAAGTCATAGGCTGCTGAAATATATAATTAAATGAGATATTTGAATGCATAAGGATGCCATTTGAAATAGTCAAAAGCAGGCTTACTAAATCTAGTCAAATCCCCCATAGGTGCATAAAGTAGTTTCCAAATCTACCTAGAGGCTCACAAATTGGAAAATTCAAGTAGGAAAGATAATAAGTGATGGAAATATAACTCGTACATGCTTTTATTAGGAGAAAAGAATGGAGGATGATGAGGGAAAAAAAAGAAGTCAACTACACCTAGTCTTACTTTCCCTTTTTCCATAAATCTCAATAAAGCCGGCAACTTAGCAAAAAAAGCAGATATGCACTAGGAAGGATCTAGAATAAAGCAGATATGCTAAATATGGATTCCAGGAGGTTTCCCAAGTTCTCCATGACTTATTTTTGGAAAGTTTGAATTCTAGGACATGTGGAAGACAACTTACATAGAGTGGAATATTGGAAAATAGGAAAATAAGACAAAAATGGATTAATTAATGTCTAAGGTAGCTAACTATGGGTTGATTATCCTAACAGCCCCCCCTTAAGCCTGAATTTATGAGTAAATATTAGAAGACTATAGGGCCTAGAAACAATTCTTTGTCACCCTTTACATACTGGATGTCCATTTAACCCAGGAAAGAGGCAAAAACCCAGTGGGAACATCCTCCCTTAAACATGGACAGTAAAACAAAATTTGAAAATATTGTCATCAATCATGCTTCACAGCATGATCAGAAATCCCCAGTAGTGATTTGAGATTTCTGAATGTCTTCTCACAAAAAAATTTGGTGAATATGTCTGCTACTTGTTCTGAAGATGCGCAGAAGAGTAGGTGAATGGTGCCATCATGCACAAGCTATCTGATGTAGTGCATATGGACCTCAATGTGTTTGGTTCTCTGTCTCTGAACTGGATCATTGAAGATTTGAATGGTACTCTGATTATTATAATAGATAATAGTTGAAAACTCTGATTCGAAGCCACACCCACCAAGTATCCTCTGCAACCATAAACTTTGAGTTGTTGCATTTATAGCTCCTCTGTACTTTGCTTCTGTAGATGAGAGTGCTATGGAACTCTATTTTTTGCTTGACCAGATGATTGGTCCTCAGCAAGCATGAACACATATCCTGATGTTGACTTTTGATCTATGTTGTGACATGCCCAATCACTGTCAATAAACCCAATCAAATCAAGATCATATTTAGCTTTGTAAAAGATCCCATGAGTTCTTGTTCCCTGAAGAAAGTTAAGGATCCTTTTGGCTACTCTCCAATCGATATCATGAGGCTGATCCATGTATCTTGAGTCCACACTTACTGCATAATAAATATCAGTTCGAGTGTGTGTAAGGTATAGCAAACACCCAATCAACTGCCTATACAGTGTATTATTTACCACATGAGAAGAACCTGCTTCTTCAAGCTTAACTCCTGAAAGGAAGGGAGTCTTGCTTGGCTTGCAATATTTCATGTTGAGCTTGTTTAGAAAATCTAAATCATACTTGGATTGATTTAATTTTATTCCATGTTTATATTGATCAATTTCGAGACCCAAGAATTGGTTCAACAAACCCAAATCAGTCATAGAAAATGCATGGTTCATTGCATCCTTCAAGGAGCAAATCTCTTTCTTTGAACTTCTTGTAATCAGAAGGTCATCCACATACAAGAAAATAATCATCAAGGAACCATGAATCAGCTTCAAATAAACATTAGGATCATGCTTGCATCGAACAAAACTCAATGATAGTAGAAAGCCATCAATATTGGCATACCAAGCCTTGGGGGCTTGCTTAAGCCCATACAACGATTTCTTTAGCCTGCACAAAAAAGATGGATTAGTAACAAACCCTTGAGGTTGTTGCATGTAAATATATTCATTGATATCTCCATTCAATAAAGCACACTTCACATCCATGTGATGTACCTCCCACTGCTTCGAAGCTGCAATGGATAAGGCTAGCTTGATGGAGTCCATATTTTCCACTGGTGCAAAGGTTTCATTGTAGTCAATACCATGTACTTGTAAGTAGCCCTTGACTATCAATCTTTCCTTATATTTCAAAGGTGAACCATCAGCAGAAAACTTAGTTTTGAAAACCCACTTACATTGAACTAGCTTCCTCCCTGGGGAAAGATCAACCAGTTCCCAAGTATTGGTCTTCTGGAGTGAGATGAATTATTCTTTCATGGTTGTTTGCCATATTGGATCATGTGTTTCATATTCATATGTCTGTGGGTCTTATTCAACTATTATATAGCACTTCTATTCAAACAAAGGGTCTTTCATACATAGGGCACTCTCAAACTGAGATCTAGTCCTCCTAGGATTACTAGGATTTCCTGCTAGTTCCCCAGCTGGATGAATCATATTTGCTTCCCATTTTTGTCTTGTAGGACTATAAATATCTGCAATTAAATCATCATTATCAGACATATCAGAATCAGCAAACTCATTTATCTCTTCACTTACATTCAATGGTTCTTGTGGTGAAGAAGACTCTCCAACTTCAACTGCTGCTAAAGGCTCTTCTTGGAACTGAACACTCCTTTCAATGAAGGCTTTGTTTGTGCTCAAATTGATTAGCTTGTACCCTTTTGAATCTTAAGAGTACCCAAAAAATAGACACTCTTGGCTTTGGGGCTGCAAAGCCTTCCTCTTTTCTATTGGAATTCTATCCCAAGCCTTTGAGCCAAAAATCCTGAAATGGGTCACATCTAGCTTGTGCCCACTCCAAGATTCGAAATGAGTCACACCATCAAGATATTTATGAGGAACCCTATTATGGATATAGGATGCATAGTTTATAGCCTCGTTCCAAAACTTTGGTGGCAAAGTCTTAGCCTCCATCATACAAGTTGCCATCTCTTTCAGTGATCTCTTCTTTCTCTCAGCAACACAATTTTCCGGTGGTGTGTAAGGGATTGAATGTTGCATCTGAATACCTGCATCTTCACAATATTGAATGAACTCAAAATTGACATACTCACCACCATTTTTATATCTGAGGATCTTGAGTCTCCTCCTAGACTGGTTTTCAACCAAATCCTTAAAGACTTTGAAGAGGCCCAAAACTTCAAACTTATGCTTCAGGAAGTAAACCCAACAATACCTGGAAAAGTCATCTATGAAGGTCAATGCATATTTGGCTTGAATCATTGACATATGAGGAAATGAACTAGAAACATCACTGTGGATCAACTCAAGAGGTGCAGAGGTTCTCTCATGACTAGCTCTCTCAAATTTATGCTCTGGGTGTTTTCCTAGGATACAACCTTGACAGACTCCCTTGGAAAACTTATTCTTTGGTAACTCTATGACCATTTATTTTTCACTTAGATCAAAAATATACTTATAGTTAAGATGTCCAAATATTTCATGCCAAATCTTGCTTGCCTCATTAGCATGAATCAAAAGAGCAGAGGGCTTTGAGTATGGTAGAAAATGTGAAAACATGTATACCTTTGAAGTGTGATCTACAACTCCTTTTGCAATGACTTTACCATTTGAGATATATGTGATCTCAACATCATCAGGGAAGAATATGACCTTATTTAGAGAACCTCTATGGGTCATCTGATAGACTAACAAGAGTTTAGAGGCAAGACTTGGAACATACAATACATTACTGAACTTACCATGGTCAAGATCAATTCTTCCTTTCCCCAAACTGTTAGTGAGAGAGTCATCTCCCAACACTATTGGTGGACCTTTCGACGTGTCAAGAGAGGAGAATGCCTCCTTGGTCGAAACCATATCTCTTGAAGCTCCAGATTCTATGATGAAGCTAGGTGAGCTTGATGTGCCAGCAACTAATGCATGTACTCTCTCTCTGTCCTCTAGATTTGATCATCCTTCCCTCTTCTTTGAGCAATCAAGAAGGGAGATGTTATTCTTCTCCAGGAGTTGGGTCAACATGTCAATTTTCTTCTTCATGCAGGAGCTTTCAGGATGATATCCCTTACTACCGTATGTGCACTTGATCATTTCTCCTTTGTTCTTCTTCTTTTGGAAGTTCTTCTTGGAGCCTTGGGGCTCCTCTTGAGACTTGTTCTTGTCTCTCTTTTGCTCAGGTGGCTTCTTAGCTTTCTTCTTGCCTTTTGAATCCACCCTCAAATATCTAGGAACCAAATCTTGGTCTTTGGAAGGTTTGATGGTGCCCATCATCACCACTTTATCTTGTTCTTGTGTGAGGGATTCCATGAACTCTATAAGTTTAGGCATCTTCCAGGATTGAGCTGTCAACTTGGTGGCATGGAAGGTCGAAAAAAAAACTGAATAGTTAGGTCCAAGCTTCAATAGTATGGAAAAAACTAGTTTATCCTCCTTTTCAATTCCACACTGTTTTAGCTGCAAAACAAGCGCTTTAAACTTGGAAAAATAGAGTTGCAGGGATTCAAAGCTGCTGGGACTCAAAGAGATCAATTCATTCTGGATTTGATATCCTCTAATATCATTTGTCTTACCAAAAATCTCTACAATATTCTCCCATACTTCATTAGGTGATGTCAATCCATCAAGATGGAAAATGAGGTCTCTGGATATGCTCAGACACAGAAGACCATAGACCTCATCCCTCCTATTGTGCCATTTAATTTTCTCTGCAGCTGCATTGGGATCTGCCTTAGTTTCCATAGTCACCCTGTAGATACCCTTCACTCTCAACAGTATCTCCATATCTACTTTCCATTCGAAGAAATTAAATGGAGTCAAGATGATCTTCTGAGATTGATCCATAGCCCTGAACTGTGCCCTTCAACCAGCAGAATTTGCTCCTAGTCAAGATTTCAAACCTACAATAGCAATATGGAAGGAGAGAAATCTATATACATAGGCTCTCATACCATGTGGAAATTGAACCCAAGTGATAGAAAAAATGCACTCACAAAATTGCTAATCAAACCTGCAAATTTACACACAAAGGAGACTGAAATTGGAGCATAACACTAATCTGTATTGAATAAGTGTACAATATCCAACCTTATGAATCCATAGTCTACTGGAATATATAATTACATGAGATATTCGAATGCATAAGGATGCCATTCGAAATAGTCAAAAGTAGGCTTACTAAATCTAGTCAAATCCCCCATGGGTGCATAAAGCAGTTTCCAAATCTACCTAGAGGCTCATGAATTGGCAAAGTCAAGTAGGAAATCTAATAAGTGATGGAAATACAACTCATACATGCTTTTATTAGGAGAAAATAATGGAGGGTGATGAGGGAAAAAAACAAGTCAACTACACGTAGTCTTACTTTCCCTTTTGCCATAAATCTCAATAAAGCAGGCAACTTAGCAGAAAAAGTAGATATGCACTAGGGAGGATCTGCAATAAAGAATATATGCTAGATATGGATTCCAGGAGGTTTCCCAAGAACTCCATGACTCAGTTTTATCATGTTTTACTTCTAGGACACGTGGAAGACAACTTGCATAGAGTGGAATATTGGAAACTAGGAAAATAAGACAAAAATGGATTAATTAATGTCTAAGGTAGCTAACTATGGGTTGATTATTCTAACAGTCCAAGGAGTCTATAGATGGACATGGAAGGCCATAAAGATGTGATCTACCAAGTTTGGTAAAATCAACTATAACAAATGACCCCTAATGTGTGAGGTTGGAGGGGTAACATGATGGCCGAAATACATTATATCCATCCTAGAGGTTGAGTAATCAATACCAAGGTGGAAGAACCAGCCACTCATCAATAAAATACAATGATAAATATCTGCATATGACTGCAAATATACATATAGCAGTCCCAGATACATGAGAGTACAATGGCCATGAATATGCATGATATACAAATGTCATGTGTGGTCATCGCCACGTACAATATACAATTAACAAGATCTCCATAGTGGATGAAGATATCTGATAATATACTAGAATCTTATGATGAGAGTTGACATCTCATAAATACTAGCACGATGAAGGAGGTAGCATATGTGGAATTCCAGTAATCTCGGAGGTCTTCTACACAAACCGCTATGAGTGCATGTCCTATCACGCGAATAAAGGTGTAGAGGTCGAACATCATGGTCCATCATCTAATTACCAGTCATTGATGCATACTGTTAACAGTCGTGATATATCTCTCCAATAATGACAATGATGATCAAGGTACAGAGTGCAATCTAACAATTGTGAATAAATGTGTTGAGGTCGAACACTTGAAAGAATCCATCGATCAGGGGACATTGATGTTTCCCAAAATTGTCGATGGTGAGAGAACCTACCATTGATGACTGTAATTCTCAAGGAACTCAAATGGACTCTAGACTCCTATTCTAGAATAAATGCTCTCAATTCGATGGAATAGAATCTGCTGGAAGGAGGGAATTAGGGCATCCCCAATCAACCAACACGAGGTACTCATAAACATTGTATAATGTGGAAGAACTCAAATGAACAAGATGTGCATGAACCAATAACTGTACTGGGAATGGCCTACATGCAAAGTCAAGATAAATGAGGAATGGGCGACTCAGGCTAAACTTCCTTCAAACAAGAGCAGATGGAAAATAGTGACTAGACATAGGCAACAGATACTTGACATGTAAAATGGGACAACTCTGTGACACAGGAGGCATCGATAGAGGCTCCATAGGGATTGGAAGCATAACCAGTCAATGGAGAAAACTCAGAGTAACGAGTACAGCTCCTAAATTCATACTAACAACCCAACCACTGTATGTGATATACAGTGCTCTGATCGAAGGTGATGCCAATCGACAGTTGCCAAAGATAATATCATTTCTTGTCCTAATTTTTATGTTTTTTATTGTTTTTTGGACTTTTTCAAATTTGAAAATCTTGAAAAAGAATAAAAGTACTTATATTATACAACTAGGAGGAGACGCGTGTCACAGGAAAGCAAACTAGTTCCAAGAAATGGAACATACCTATGCTCAATGCAAGGAAGCATGTGCAGGATAAGGAAAGTGGGGGGAAGGTCTGCTTCCGGTAAGGGATGGTCAAGCTGCAAATGATATGTAAAAGGATCTTCTTGGCTAGGATTGATACAATATTGGGCTATATGGATTATAAATCTGAAGTATGGAGTCAACATAAAGCTCAATAAGACAAGAAAAATGCATGAAATGCAATTAAAACTTGATATACAAGGTAGTCCCTGTGGGAGATGACCATCATAAAGTTCAAGAGGAGTATAAAGATCTTTCTCAAGGACATGGTGGGAATATGAGGGACTCCCAAACCTAAAGAAGAAATATCAGCATGGGTACCAATTTGAAAAATGAGATTCTAACTAGGGAACCCATGTATAGGAAATATCCTCCACTTACATAATGTCATTTCTAATAGAAGTATGAAGGTTCCATGACACTTCGAAGTGGGTTTGTACCTAGAGTAAAGGTGACATGGTCATAATTAAATTCATATTGCAAGTGAATATCGAGTCCTAACCTATATTCTAGTTCAAAATTATACCTGTAACATATACGAACGGGTCAAAGTACGCTCAAATCAGGTCCCTACACCATAACATTAGGCCAAACAGTCCAAAATAGTCAATAATGGTCCAAACTATAGAGAGGTGGGTAAAAATTTCAATTTTTGTTTCTATAAAATAGTAGAAAACACATTTTTACCATACCATTTGGAATTTTCAGCACACATAGTGTTTTGAACCATAAAATTGAAACATTGATTTCGGGAGCCACGGTCCACGAAATCATGAACTATCTGGATCATGTAATTCTTCATACCATCCTTTTTCATTTTAATGCTTTTATTTTAATTTTTATTGGCTGAATTTTATATTTATGGCACCCCAAAATTGGCATTTTCGACACACACACAAATCACTTGATTTCTGCGTATAGGGCTCGATATACGTGGAAAATCCTTCAATTTCTGCATATATACGTAGTTGTTTTATGAACAGTTGTGTATAAGCCCATGTTTACCAATTTTTAAGGTGAAGACTCACAAAACTTTCAAATTTTTGTGCAGGATGGCTCTAGAGTGGCGTGAACGCGAGCATGAAGACGTGGACAGGGTTGTGCAAGGTGATCTAATGGCTCAACAAGCTTTGAGGGCATGTTGTTTATATAAATTCTGACGTCTTGGTAGCTTAAGAGCCAATCCAAGACTACTCCAAACTATTGGGATCCAGATACGAAAACCTTCCAGATGAACAGGATGCCTCTCAACCTTGAGGTTGAGGATATCTACTTTATTACCAGACTAACCCACAGAGGGGATGCCATGTCCCCATATTTTTGTACATAAAAGTGTTCACAGTGCACAACACATTTGGGGGGTCAAATATTCATTAATTACCTCACCTAGGGAATTTTGTCCAAAAATTATTTATGAGGAATTAATTAATTAACCTAGGGGAAATTTTTCTAAATTAATTATTATTGAGGCATGTATTTAATTTGTATTCTTCATTATCATTAATTGTGAAAATTAATGAGGTGGAAATTATCTTTCCATGTCAGGGGGGTGCATTGGGAAATTCAACTTGCGAAGGTAGAAAGGAGGAAACTCTATGACAAAAGCAGTCAAAGAGGAAAAGGGGAAAGTGCCTAAAAACAGCAGAAAAGCAACCAGAGAAAAAGCAGGAAATTGTTACACAAGAGGGTGAATTTTCCTCTTAGGGAACTCAAAAAAATTTTAAGGAAAAAATAAGTAGAGTTTAGGGAAAGGAGAGCACAGTTTCCTTATGGAAACTCAGCCTCAAAAGAAAGGAAAAGCAAAAAGTTGTCATAAAAAAAAGCATCAACTATTTGACTAAAGAGGGCACAGTTTTTAAATCAAAGGGATGAGTTGGACATGGAAACATTTCCACATGGTCCTACATTTCAAATTTCCCAAGGAGGGTTCCTATGTGGTTATGGTTAGGGCTTCTAGGTGGTTGACTTGCTCTCACAGGTCACCTTTGGCCTCCACTTGCTAAACATGTCACCCAGAATGATATTAAAGGAAAATTTGACCCCATTGACTTATTTTGGCTCATTATTTGATTGCTTGATTCTATGTGAGAATTATTTTCTAAGTGATGCAGCTCAGAGATTTGGGAGATGAGTCCCAAACCTTCCATTCCCCACTCTTTCATTCCTATTCCCATCTATTTGTAGGTATGAGGTGCTTAAGGATAAGAAATTGATGTCATCTTAGATATATTTTTTTTCCTCCATCATGTTCAGGTCGAGCTCCAA
This sequence comes from Pseudotsuga menziesii, assembly GCA_001517045.1. Lineage (NCBI taxonomy): Eukaryota > Viridiplantae > Streptophyta > Pinopsida > Pinales > Pinaceae > Pseudotsuga > Pseudotsuga menziesii. The sequence goes on along the minus strand of LPNX010831278.1, from coordinate 526,860 downwards.
TGAATCCCATGCTTAACCTATTCTCTCATCCCTTCCCGGATCATGTTTTGGGCCTCCTGCCTATCATTTTGAGTCCCTTGATGTAATTGTCAATGAATATTTTTATCTATGATATTTACCCACAAATAAATAATTTTATTTATCTATATTAATTTTAAATATCACTATCCCTTAAGTCTGCATACTCATTTTAATATGTATAAGCTCAACTAGTCATTGAAATGAGGGATTTGAGCCTCCTACTGCAATAATAACGGATTCTTTTCCATGGGAATGTGTTTGGATGGTATGATATGATGTAATATGGTTTATTATTATCATTAAAATTAAATATTCAAGTCTTATATGTTTCTGTTACAAAATTCAAGATTATTTGAATACCCTTGCTAGATTACCAGTTAATTTTGACTAGTCTAGTTGTTCTTTAATTTCAGAGAATTATAATCATTAATTTTTGGTTCTGTAAGTTGATGAATATTTCTGAAATACATACCTTCCCATACATCATCCCATACCATATATTCATTGAGGTCGTACTCGGTTTTGGGTTCCTCCATTGCGTAGAATCTTACCAGGCCAAAATTGCCTAAAACCCCCAATTTCTTCCCAAACTCCCCAGAACCTTCCATACCTATTACAAAATATCTGAAACCATTTATTGTGTTATTTTAATTCTTGATCAATACTCTTCAAGTTTCCCAAATCCCCTGGTTGAAAGGACTGAACTATTCTTCCTAGTTTCACGGTTGGGTGACCTGGAAGCGTGGAAGTAGGTTTCTGCATAGCGGATTACAAAACCTAAATGTAGCTCGATATAAATGTTTTAGGGAGGATAAAATTATATTTATGAAATACTTTTTGTTTATTCCCACTTCTCCCAGTAAAATACCTTAATTTCAGAGTCAACAATTTACTGAATGTTTGCAAGTGTAATAGCAGAAATTTAATTTAAAATTGCAGAAAGTTAATATTATGATCTATATAGAAGATCAAGGATATTAAAGTGGTATCATAGCACTTTCCTCCACTCCTATGGAAATAAGGCTCTTTTTTGACTAATTTTGCAGATCACCAATTAAAGTTGCAACCATTAGGGTTGTGCCAGCAGTTGAAGATGATGACTTTGATTAGTTTGTTGAAGAAAAAGAGGTGATCTATGTTAATGATGGGTTGCAAATGTCAAGAGATAAGGATGGTTAATTTTATTACCATATGGAGTATGAATAAAGTTATGTTGAAATACCCATGGCTAATCCTAATAAGGATTTAGCAAAGATGATAGATACAGCTGAAAACTTGCCCCACCACTACAAACAGTACCTTGCCTTGGGGGAAGAGATTTGTAAATCCATTCCTTCCAAATATTTTTTTTATTGTATATTTGGATTTGAGCCCAATAATTTAGATGATTACTCTTTCAAAATAAGCAAATAATCCATAGACGAACCAAGTTGTTCCAACTATGTAAGTAAGGAAGAAGAAAGAGAAGCCAAAAAGGAAGATGGAGCAAAGACATATGTTTGTCCAACCATTATGATATTGTTTGGGTGTTATCCTAGTAGATTTTCCAAAATTGGTAAGATAAGTGATGTTCTAGAGATTAAAGTTTCATCAACTTTTTTGGAGAAGAAATATACATTGACAAACCATCCTTCGAAGGAGAAGGTCATGAACCTTACAAAGGAAGAAACATGTAGTGCTTCTAATGGAAGTATTGATGAGGAAAAAGAAGAAGGCCATGTTGGTATAAATATTTTGGATAGGAAATATGAAGAGGAGGATGAGGGCCCAAACCCATCCTCATTCATGGAAAAGGGACATGATTCACTTAGTTCTTCAAGTGATCAAGGAAAATAAAATATCCATGAGGTGAAGTGCAAATCACCACAAGGTGGTTGCATAACATGAGAAGTTGAAGAGGAATACACTTCAAGCTTCTTGGTGGGTGATCTCAATATCATTGCTTGATATGTGGGATTATGTATGGATTAAGATACATATTTTGGATTATATCCAAAATATGATTAAAAATCAGAGTTAGAGTCACCTCAGGAGCTAGATACATAAGAAGAAATCAAGGCCACGCTGCTTGGGTGTGAAGCAGAAATTTTGGTGGAAGAGTAGGTCAGCATAGTGTCTATATAAGAAGAGGATAAGGTGAATAACATGTGTGATGAAGGTTCTAATTTTTTCATCAGTCATGTTCATTTACATCCCTCTGATCCACGGAAAGAAAAAAATTCTCCACTTGCATCTGAGGACTGCAAGAGGAAGGCCAATTGTGATGTAGATAAGTTCACTCCTAGTTTCTTTGTTGGTGATCACACAATTAGTGAAAAGAAGGGTGAGAATGTCAATGGAGATAATATGTTTAAGGAATATTTTGGATTAGATCCAAAAGAAGAATAAATATCAGATCTGAATTCATCGTTTGAATTTCCCAATGAAGTGGAACACAAGCCCCCACTAGCTAGCTTTGAACTAGCAAATCTGAAGGAGAAAAATCTGGTGCAAAGGGATGCACAAGGTTCTGAATTTTGGACTCCCTTGCAGCATGATGAAGTTGCAGCCACATCAGAGGAGAGGCTTGAATTCACTAAGAATCCCAATCCCACTATCACCATTGTGGAGAGCTATGAGCCATCTAGTCTTGCAGGTGGGAAAGAAGAAATAAAGATTCATAAAGAGAAGTGCAAGTCACAAAAAGAAAATTGCAGAAAAGAAGAAGGGGATGATTTTCCTCAAGAACCCCACTCATTTCCTTGTCCTTTCAAAATGTATGAAAAAAATATTAAAAATTATTTACACCTTCTCCAAGACACACATTCTTCAGTGGCACACCAGTGTTGGATAGTTGCTTCATTGGAAGATCAATCTTCTCTTGAATCCAAGGAGGATATGCGGAAGGCATTGTCAACAATAAAAGGGGAATTCTCACAATTGCTTTCTGATAGAGATGATTTTATTGAGCTTTCAATTGTGTTGTATGGAGCATCCTTGAAGGATGGATAAGAAATTTGCAAGCTCACACAAGAGTTGTTTACCACCCAAGACTCCTTGAATAGCACTCAATGTGCAATCCAAGAATCCAAGACAAATATAGAGAAACTTCATGAGAAGTTGCAAAGATATTACCTACCCTCCTACACACCATTCAACCATCTTCACAAGGATGATTTCATTCTTGAACAGAGGGAGGAATCTCATGAGATGGTGGATCATGAGATGCACTTGGATTTGCAGGTGCTTGTGAAATTCTATGAGGAAGAGAATATTGGCCAAGCACAAATTGAGGTTGAGAGGAAGGATGAAGTGTTATTCTCTACCAGAAAGATGGCTGATCACATTCCTTATGGATCAGAAAATAAAATTCCTTATTCATCCATTGATTGGGTGGATAGAGACACTTTTGAAGTGAAGAATGTGGGAGGTGAAGAAATTAATTTATGCAATAAATATTTTGTTGTGACTGACATTGTATTGACATGTGGGCATCCACAAAGATTTAATTTGCAGCCATTGGATACCTTCCATACGCATGCACATGAGATGCATTCTGAATTTTTTGTGCTTGAGGACTGTACATACAAGTTTGATGAGAACCAAGCACTTGGTCTTTTCCCAAAAAAACTGGAATTGATTCATGGAAATAATCTCTTCCCCATGGGAGAGTTAGATGAGGATGCAGATGGGGAAGCCATAATGTGGGTGGATAACTATTGCAAAGATATGATTCACAGTTATACCCGCACTTCTATTTCAGCCTCATCAAGTGGGGATGAAAATTGGGAGAAATAATTTTCCTTGTTGGTGCAATAGGAAGAGCTGGAGGCTTTCCTAGGTGTTCATGATGACTTATTCAATGCACCATCACCCTACCAACAACCACATGGGAACATATTGTTGCCACTTGATGTCATTCATACACATATGCATTGGGTGGAAGATTAAATTCCACACATGGAATCTTCTTGCAGAAAAAATTCTTCTCATGAACAGTGGAAGGCATTTGAACAAGCAAACTCCCAAGAGGAGTTGATGAGAAAAAATAGCTTGCATAAAGTGGTCTTGGTGGAGGAAATACACACAGTTGGATGGATTCTTGTACCCTATGACTGGTAGCAGTGAGTTGAGCCACTGGAAATGTTCACATGGACCTTTTGGTTGGAGTGTCATTACCTTCTCAGGTTGGATGAGGGAACACTTATTTGTTTTTCATGCTTGCATTTTTGGAGACAATTGTGATGCATCATCTTATTGTGAGAATTTTGGGAATCCTTTTTGGTTGGATGATTCCTATACTCATTGGGGTTGGACATGGGACTCACACCTATGTCATTGCAGCGACATCATTGTAAGACTCAATGTTGATGTGCATCAAGCACATAAAGAACTTAATGTTGGGTGGGGAAATCTGACAGATTTCCAACTTTGCATTGAGAATTTCTAGTTTTCAGTGCAGTGGTATGATTTCCACAACATGAATATCATTTCCTGTGATGATAATTTTTTATTGTGGATTCTAATGTTTGGATTCTTCTAGTTGAGGAAATGGGATCCAAGCATAAATTTCTCTGATAAGTTGTGTGGGAAGGCATTCTCACTTAAGGGGGTGCAATGCAAGCAATGGGACCCCGGTATTGCTTTTTTTGGAGAAACTTTATAGGCTGGCTTGATGGAGAAATTCAACCTTTTTGCACATGGATTCATGCTCCAATTATCCTACATGATGAACAAATTTGCAGCACTCTTGAGTGCTTCTACTTGAGGACAAGCATATGTGGGAGGGGAGGACTGTCATGTCCCCATATTTTTGGACATAAAAGTGTTCACCATGCACAACACATTTGGGGGGTCAAAAATTCATTAATTACCTCACCTGGGGAATTTTATCCAAAAATGATTTATGAGAAATTAATTAATTATCCTATGGGAAATTTTGTTAAATTAATTATTATTGAGGCATTTATTTAATTTGTATTCTTCATTATTATTAATTGTGCAAATTAATGAGGTGGAAATAAGCTTTCCATGCCAGGGGGAGTGCATTGGGAAAGTCAACTTTCTAAGGTAGAAAGGAGGAAACTCTATGACAAAAGCAGTCAAAGAGAAAAAGGGGAAAGTGCCTAAAAGCAGCAGAAAATTAGCCAGAGAAAAAAGTAGGAAATTTTTTCAAAGGAGGGTGAATTTTCCTATTTGAGAAATCAGAAAAGTTGTAAGGAAAAAAGAAGGAAATTTGTGGGAAATGAGAGAAAAGTTTCCTTATGGAGACTCGGTCTCAAAAGCAAGGAAAAGGAGAAACCTATCATAAACAAAAGCAACAACTATTTGACTAAGGAGGGAACAATTTCTAAATAAAAGGGATGAGTTGGACATGGAAAAACTTCCACATGGTCCTACATTCCAAATTTCCCAAGGAGGGCACCTATGTGGCTAGGGTTAGGGCTTCTAGCTGGTTGACTTTCTCTCACATGTCACCTTTGGCGTCCACTTGCTAAACGGGCCACCCAAAATTATATTAAAGGACAATTTGACCCCATTGACTAAGATTGGTTGACGATTTGATTGCTTGATGCTATATGAGAATTATTTTTTGAGTGATGCACCTCAAAGCTTTGGGAGATGAGCACCAAACCTTTCATTCCCTGCTCTTTCATTCCTATTCCCATCTATTTGTAGGTATGGATCACTTGAGGATCATCCATTGATGTTCTCTTAGACATATTTTGAAGCCTCCATCAGGTTCAGGTCGAACTTCAGTGAATCCCATGCTTCACCTATGCTCTCATCCCTGCCTGGGTAATGTTTTGGGCATCCTGCCGATCATTTTGAGTCCCTTGATGTAATGGTCAGTGAATATTTTTATCTATGATATGTACCCATTGATAAATACTATTATTTATCTCTGTTAAGTTGAAATACCACAGTTCCTTAAGTTTGTACACTTTGTTTTATATGTAGAAGCTCAACTAGTCATTGAAATGAGGAATTTGAGCCTCCTTGTTGGAGGACCTAGTCGGTGGCCCAACTAGTCGAATAGCCGACCAAGTGGAGATTAGGTCCGCCACGTAAGGTAATTTCAGTTAAATGAACTGATAGGTAGTTATATGTAACTATTTGTAAATTATATATATTAGGTTGTTGATCCAGATGAGAACCGGGTTTAGTTCTATGTAGGTATGGACCCTCATGCTATAATATAATCTGTTATTCCCTATATCTATGTTCTTGTCTCTTGTGTCTGTTATGTCTATATGATTCAATGTGTATTATTGGTAACACTCTGTGATCTATGATATTACAACATTGGTTTCATTGCCAGTAGTGCATATCTGAACATAATGACTATAAGTAGATGATATCAGAATAAGAGATTAAGAATTGGTGGGAGCATAAGATAGAAAATTATATGCAGAATTACACAAGGAGAAACAAATTAACCATTTCTTAAGCAAAGGATAAACTCTTCACTGAAACACATGAGAAGTTTGTAGAATCGGTACCCCAGCTTTTGAAAAAACTTCTGGATGAAAAAATCGGAAGCAACGAAGGATCAAGAGCTTCTAGAGAAACTAATTCAAGGGGGACGAACAAACCTGTCAGAGTGGTTTGAAAAGATCACAGATGAATTATGTGAGGAGAAATCCATAGAAGAAAGAACTTCGGTTGAAACCATTTAGAAAAGATTCTATACAGACCTTACCAAGCAATTCATGTGCTCCTTACCAACCCTACTATTCAAATTCCTAATAGAAAATAAAGTGGGTCATATTGTAGAACCTCATTTGTCACTACATGAACTGCCACCAAATTCTAACTGGGTGGAGAAACAAAAAAATGAGAAAAATTCATTGTCGAAAGGGAGTGGGAGTATTTCCTAAGAAAGTAAACATAACTATACCAGCTTTCTAAAGAGTCGGGTAGGATATGGGAGGGTAGTTGGTCATATGTCAGTGTAAAGTGAAGAGGATTCTAGTCGACTAAAGGAGATACCATCACCAGCAATGAAACGTCAACCTAAAAAGGAAATCGAATGAATAGTGAGACACAAAGGTATGACGGATTTGCAGAAAATAGAAAGAGAGAAGAGGTTGAAAAGAAGGGAAGAGAGAAGAGAACAGGATATAGCACTGCAAAGAGGAATGACTACTAGGGTGACAGACCATGAAAGAAATCCGCCAGAGTCGGGTCATGACCGACAGGAAGAAGGCATGGATGAAGAAGCATCACCCATGGAAGAAGACTTGTGGATAGAGTAGCATGAAGCTCTCCAAGTAGAAATCCTCTAGGAGATAAGACCTCTGTCTCCAATGAATCCGAGTACCAGGATACAAGCCATTGTTGAAGAATACCTAAGACTAAGAGCTGGTGAGTTTGGTATATGGATTCGACTAGACAACAAGGTAAATGATGATAATTATCTAGTGATCCATCGACCAAAGGAAGGAAACTAGGTAACACTTCAGGCTTACCCTTCCAACCAAAGTATCCACTTACTTTATCCGACACATGAAGGAGCACCCCCCTACCAAACACAACTTTGGAAAATACAGAACAGTCAAATTTGTAGACAAATCAGTAAAGTTTGACATCGACAAGAGAAGTCGACTCGAACCAACTGCTTGTCGGAGAAGAAACGACAAAAAAAATGACCGAAGGGAATGAAACTTTCGTCAACAACAGCTCTACACAACACAGCAAACAAAACATCCCACTACCCCCACCATTGCCACCTCCTGGAGAAGACATCGACATCAATACTGACATGGGTCATGGATCAGAGAATATCCCTCTATACAAGGATGACGAATATCCTAGACGACATTGGTTCATCTGTGAGTCAACATGGGAGGCAAATCAAGTTACAGCTGAAGATGGAAAGATGGCACAGTTCGTCGAGGAAAAGAGAACTAACATGGTACATGACCTATATCGAGAGAACTCCCCAAGCATCTAAATCATAAATTAAAGAACAATTCTTGTCTTTCTTTAAAACTTTAAACGCAAAACATCTGGCAGCCAAAAGGTTGAAAATAACATCCCAAAATCCAGCAGAGTCTGTCCAAAAATATGACAAATGATGGAAAGACATCCTTATCCAACTGGACTATGTAATTGATGAACAACTATTAATTCAGGGGTTTCTTGCAGGTCTATCACAGAAAATCCAGTGGCACATAAGCTTGGAGACTTTTAAAACGTATGAAGATGCACTTACCAAAGCTCTGGAAGTAGAGATGGATGAAGATTTCCCAGCATATCCCATAGACTGGAAGAACAACGAGAAATCATGTAGAAATCATTGAAATAGCTGAACCTCAAGAATCAAGATGTCCGGTGCATGAAATGCTCAACGGATGGACACACTAAATATAACTGTCGGCAAGACATAAGGTGATAGGAAGTTCAATTTGTTCAGACAAAATGCTTCTATGACATCTTCCAAGAACATGGAGAACACACAATGAAAGATTTCCCTTATAACATGAAAAATGGCAAAGCATATTGGTGTGCAATCTGTGAAGTAAAAAGTCACACAACGGCCGACTGCCATCTAAATTTAAAAAACCAACCAAACTACCAAGCAGTCTACCAAACGAACGTAGTCGCCCAGAACAACGATAACAACCAGCCAAGCAATGATCAAAACGAGCAAAATAATCAAATATATGAAGGTCGTCGATATGAGCACCGGTTCGACAACTGTCGTGGAGCATATGGAGGTCAAGGTCAATTCTTTGGGAATCACAACAATCGACCACATTAGCCAATCTAGTGCTTTACATGCTACAAAGAAGTTCATCGATATGTAGACTTCCCATATAAGGACAAAACCAATTTAAAGTTTTGTACTAGTTGTGGTGTAGGCGACCACTCATTAGAGGATTTTCCTACCATGCTTGACAAAATAAATAAAAATAAAAATGTTAATGTCTTGTCATGTGTTCAAAAACATGATGTAATCAATACAAAGAACCTGCATATAGTAACCCAACAAGGGACAAAAATTGGGAGTGATAACCCACATATAAGCAAAATAAATGAAAAGAACGATTTTCCTAACCCAACTAAACAAAATCAATTGTATAATGACGCAACGAATATATTTAAAGAATTTGCTAGATAAGAGGAAGCTGATGACAATCGACAAAACACAGTTAAATAATTAATACGTTTAGTACAAGATGATAAAGTGGTATCTCAATTTATTGAGTTATTGTATAATATGAAGCATACTAATAATACAGAAAAATAAACAAAAAACATATGCAGTCTAAGCCAAAAAGACAAGAGTGATGCCGACCCACTTGTCGACCTAGAAATTAAAGGATACCATGCGTGACAAGTTGTACTCAACTTCGGTTCACAAGTAAATATTATGACTCGCGACACTTGGGAACAGTTGGGTAGACCTCAACTATATGAGTTAGGAATATACCTCAAGTTATCAGACCAAGGTCTGAGCGAACCTATCGGAGTTTGGAGAAATGTCGATACGACAATAAAAGGAATATCAACCAAAGTTGACTTTGAAATTATTGACCCTAAGGAAGGATCTAGTTCCTTCCTAGCTTTAGTAGGTCGAAATTGGGGAAGAAAAATGAAAGCATCAATATCTTTAGACAAAGAAAGGATAAAACTAAAAGGGAATGGAAATAAAGACATAGTACCTTTCAACCCATCCCAAGGAGAACCTTGGAAAGAACCTATTGATGAAGAAGTCGACATATGACAACTATATCAAATAAAAAATAATGAAGACTACATAGAACCCAATTTCTATGGAAAGCTTCACTTAGGCAATCAAGATTCAGTAGGATACAACTCAGATGTAGAATTATATGATTGGGAAGTCAAAAAATACGAGACACAAGCAAGAGGTTGCTGGACCATTCAGACAGTATAGAAGAAACCAGTACAACAATGTTTTTTAGTTCCCATCATCCCAAAAATATTCGAAAAGAAAAGCAGGGAATATCCTACATTAAATCCAACAAATGTAAGCATTAGACAAATCCCAAGATATAAAGAAAGAGAATCAGTAGTTATGCATATAGAACAAGTATCTAAAAACATTGGTGAACATGGCCAACTACAGAGCTTAGTAGAAACGTTTACAATACAAGCATCTAGATGGTGGGATACCCATCAATCAAGATTACAGACATGGACAACATCCTTGACTTACTTTGTAGAAAGATTTGGAGGAAAGAGGCTAACCAAACAATCATAGATACCTATGTTCATCCAAGGACAATACCCAGAGGAGCACATAAGAACATGCGAAAGAGAGTGGAAAATACTTGGGTATAAAGACGAACGTACATGGCCATACCTATTTCCATCGACGCTAACCAACTTACCAAACAAATGGTACAAAATGGAAGAAGCACGGGGAAAAAAATTTCAATGGCATGAACTTAGAGAGAACTTCATTAAAGACTTCAACTTTATACCACAGAATGAAAAGTTAGTTGAAACTGCAAAACAAATAAAAGCATTTATAGAACCGACTAGGAACAACAATCTGATACAAAACTATGATCGGCTGACAATACCATGCAATAACATACAAACCAAGATAATACCACAACCAACAAGACTGCAAATGGCAAATGAAAATCCAGAAGGGAAAATATTTCAATGGAAATCATACCATTCAGAAACAACAAAACCAATTCGCACAATACTTAAAGTCGAGAGAGCCAACAAAGAAGATACTGACCGAATGACTATAGAAAACTTTCCTGCTACATTCTCACAATTCAAAGAATGGATTCAACCGATCAATGAAGCTAAGGAACCAGAATGGTTAGATGCCAAAGTTAAAACTAAAGAGTTTGGCATATCAAATGATGATCGACCAAAAATGGAAAAAAAATAGCGATTACTGGAGCGAAGAACAAACGACCGAAATAGTAAACTTACTGAAAGAATTCCAGAATGTATTCGCTAGAGACTACAAATACCTCAAAGGTCTAGTCCATGAAATGGGAGAAATGAAGATTGACATTAAACCTGATGCTTGACTTATAAAGAAGAGGCCATACAAGTTAGCTCATAAATACAAAGAGATAGTCAAGAAAGAGATCGATAATACGCTTGCAGCAGGAATTATTTACCCTATTAACCAATTAGAATGGGCAAGCCCAATGTTCGTACAACCAAAGAAACATGACCCAACAAAGCTAAGGATTTATGTCAACCTTAGAGAATTATACAAAGTCACCTTAACAGACCCATTCCCAACACCCTATGCAGATGAAATCCTAAATGAAGTTGCAGGACATGAATGCTACTCTTTTACAGACGGATTCTCAGGGTACAAACAAGTACCAATAGCTAAAGAAGATTAGAAAAAGATGACATTCGTATGTGAATTTGGATAATTTTCCTACAATGTTATGTCTTTTGGTCTAAAAAATGCACTTGCAGTATTTTCGAGAATTGTTGTCAAGACATTTCAAGAATATATCTACAAAAAAAGGAAGTTTATTTCGATGATTGGACAATATACTCTATGCTGAAATATCACTACAAATGGCTAAGGCTCATGTTGGAACGATGTTGACAAATCCAACTATCTTTAAACATAAGGAAATGAATATTCCTAACTCCTATAGGGATACTATTAGGGCACAATGTATGCAAAGAAGGAATCAAGGTCAACTTTGCAAAGATAAATATTATCCTTGACTTGAAACCACCAGTGAACCCAAAATAAGTCAGGGTACTACTTGGTCATACAGGATATTACATTGAATTTATGAGATACTACTCAAATATGACTTATCCACTGGAAGAACTACTAAGAGAATATCAGGAGTTCAACTAGACAAATGAATGTAACGTATCATTTGAAACACTAAAAGGGAAACTAGTAGAGGCACCTATCCTAAGGTTCCTGAATTGGTCGATCAAATTTCACGTACATATCGATGCATCAGGCCTAGCAATAGGAGCGATCTTAACACAACCAGGGGACAATGGAATGGATTTCCTTATAGCCTTATAGCAGTAGAAAACTAAACAAGACAGAAGGAAACTATTCAACAATGGAGAGAGAAGCATTAGGAATGGTTTTTGCACTACAGAAGTACCGAAATTACCTACTAGTCAACCCTTTCATCTTCTATACCGACCACCAAGCATTGAAATACCTTGTAAACAAACCCTTACACCATGGAAGGATTTTCCGATGGCTACTACTATTTAAGGAATTTGAATTCGAAGTCATTTTTAGATCAGGAAAATTAAATGTTGGACCCGACTACTTGTCGATAATCGACATGGGAGAGGAGCCGTCAAGATTCAAAGACGACCTACCGGATGCACACTTATTTTGAATAGAAGCAGTCCGAGCAGAATTACAGGAAATAGCTCAATTCTTAGAAAATGGTCAAGCACTAGAAGGCATGAGCACGAAAAAGAAACAAATCTTAGCTATGAATGTTGCACTATACAGCCTCATAAATGGATTTTTATATAAAATGGGCTTGGACGACATCCTGAGACAATGCATATCAGAACACGAAAGAGATAATATCATGTATTAAGCACACTATGGACCAGCGGGAGGACATTTTCAAGCAGATACAACTACCAAGAAAATCCAACCGTCAGGGTTACGGTGGCTGACACTATACAAGGATTGCAAAAATTTTGTTAGCCAATGCGACAAATGTCAATGACTGGGTCGACCTCTGCATAGTACAAAAATTCCCTTGATATCGGTAAAACAAAGTTTGACATTTGAAATTTGGGCCATTGACTTCATAGGACCATTCCCAGTACCAGCAAAAAGAACAAGTGTAAGATACATAATAACTGTATTAGAATATGTAACCAAGTGGGCAAAAGAAGAACCTGTTAACACATGTTCCACTGAGATAGCTGCTAAATTTATCTATGAAAATATAATCACCATATTTGGATGCCCAATAACCCTAATCAGTGACCAAGGGTCACACTTTATTAAAAAAAACATCAAGGCACTAATAGACCAGTTCAAAATTGACCACCGATGTAGTACATCTTAACACCCTTGGTCGAATGGAGCAATAGAGGCATTCAACAAGACATTAACAAAAATATGCAACACCAACAAGGATGATTGGGATGAAAAGATCCCTGTAGTATTATGGGCTTATAGAACAGCCTACAAATGTCCGACTGACCAAACACCGTTTCGACTAGTCTATGACCAAGAAGTAGTTGTTCCACTACATTTTTTACAGCAAACACCTATCATAGCAGATATTTTACATGTCAATGTCGAAGAAGGCAGGAAGGACCAACTGATGCAATTAAGAAAGCTATAAGAGCACCGACTGCTTGCCTTACAACACCAAGAAATCCAAAAACAACAGCAGAAGGCTTGGCATGATCACAATATCAAAAACAAAAATATGTCAGTAGGGAACCTTTCCTTACTATACAACAGTTGAGTAAAAGGAAAACCCAAAATGTACACACATAATGGATGGGAACTTATGTTGTTGAATATATTCATGCCAACAGATTAGTCCAACTAAGGACATTACAAGGAATAATATTTCAGAAACTTGTTAATGGTGCCCGACTAAAATGGGACAAAAATTAAAACAACTTCAAAAAAAAGAGAGAGAGAGAGAGACATACATATAACGACCATAACTGTCAGAGAAAACTATAAAACTATAAAAATCCTAAAAACAACAAAACAGAATCAACACCCATAAAATAGAATGACAGGAAACTTCGAAAGATATAATAACCAGCACTTCGACAACTGACACCAAACCCATCAACATACCACCATCGAACACTCGCATGGTCGACATCGACCGATGACCCCGAAGGTCAAATCATGCCTTTATGACTACGGTCAAAAGGAGTGCCAAAATAAAATCACAATTAACGAAAACTCCAGAGACCGTGCTGGACCATCACTTCCTCCATTAATACATCCACCGACAGAAACGTCACCCGCTCCACCTATAAATATTGGGCCAGAAAAAGATCATTTGCCGTATTTTGAAGAGATAGAACATCTGAGCAGTCAAAAATTTGAGAACCAAGAACCTGTAAGAAAATTCGACCAAGAGACCAACAAAATGGCCCCGAAGCAAACCAAAGCCGTAGCTACAAAAACAAAAGAATTGCAATCCACTGAAACCCCACTAATGAGAAGATTAAGAAATATAAAAAATTCCAATGTACAGGAAACCTTGTGGACTGAAACCTGGGCAGAAATCAAAGAATGGGCTTACCAGGACAATAAAATAACACCAGAAGTAGAGAAGATAAGCTATAACGCCATCATGAGCTACATGAACACACCATTCATGGAAAGATTTGGAGGAATGAAAGAAACAACAGTAAAATTTATCGTTAGTTGTTATCACAATGGTAAATTTTACTTCAACCGACCAGTAGAAATTTCTGGGGAAGTAATATACAAACTTACTGGTCTATCAAATCAGGGTGACCCTGTCCCTATTGGTATAAAAGAAGGACTGATAGAACAACTAACTGAAACACCAAAAGGGAAGAACTCAAAAGGGATAATGATCAGTCAAATACAAGCTCAAATGCCGCAAATAATGGCCAAAATCATAGCAAAAGGACTCACTCCTACAGTTCAAGGGAGTGATCTAAAGCTAGACATGCTAGAAGAAGTCAACACAATAGCAACTATAGGAAAAATTTACCGTTGGGCTCAGCATGTTGCCGACATGCTCAAAAGTATATGCGAGAAATGTCAGGAGTCGGCTGAGATTATAAGGTTCCCATCTTTGATACTCTAGATAGAAATGTACCACTTGTTCCTAGTCAGGGACAAGTAGTTCCAGGAACCACACAAGTACCACATGTGGAGGTTCAAGCCATTTTCACAGAATGGAACACTGAAAGAATTGGAAAATGGTAAAGTAATGCTAGAAAACTGGTTCCAAAACATGAAAATCTAGACAACTAGATCGAGGGTGCCTCAGAACATCCAAAGACGTATACCAAAAACAACATATATTCAACTTGATCTTGACCACATAGTAGTCTGGTACATGCAAGGGGAAAAATAAATAGTGAAACCTCTCAACTACTACCCAACAATTGAAGATATTTTCCGAGAGCTAGCTTGACAGTCCAATACAAAGTTATCAATACCAGCAAAATCCAAGGAAATAAATCAACCAATTGAAGAGCCATTGATAGACTAAGAAAAAGAGGAGGACTATGAAATCTGATTGCATATCAGTACATTCATGTTGGACGATATACTGGTAGAGGACACCAACAGACTGCAAATAACAACCATACCACCACCAACCCAAAGAGGAAGTACACCAACTGAGCAACAGGTAACTAAATCAGCGGATAAAAGTATCAGTCCAACCAACCAACAGGAGAGAGAAAAAGAACTATGGGAATATATCGAATCAAACAATCTAGAATATGCTATGACAAAAGAAAACTTAAGGAAAATAGCAAGGGAAGTAGCATCCTCAAGAAGGAGGAAAGAAATTCAGGAAAAGGGGAAAGGGATGCGCAAGATTCTCCTTTCAGATTCAAAAGATGAAGAAGAACTGTTGGCGACCACTATCGACATCATAGAAGATGCAACAGCAAACAAAGTTTTGGTCGAAACACAATTCAGACCGTTCATTGATGCAGGAGCAAAGCAAGGACGACCGAGAAAGGTAAAAACCACAACCACTTCATTTGATGAGAACATTATTGATTTAGTCTCTACAACTCCACCCCCATCTCCAACCCAGATTACATAGGAAAACAACCTATAGATACCCACCATAAGCCCAGTCGACATTTGTAAGAATTCTATGCTGAAGACACTGAAAGAACGGTTCAACCAGGATGGTTATTTCCAGGCATACATTGAAAAATTACCTGAACTACTCAACTCTATCCAGAATATTACCACCAAATGTCACTGCTAATTGAAGCTAGTGCACCACGATAAATCCTCTCTCAAAAAATTGGCCAAATACCCCAGAAACCAAGATCTGTAGGAATTATCAAGTCTACATTCTTGAGGAACCCTAACAAGACATCTCAAATTGTCGCAAGTCGCACCTCATCCATTATCCCTTTCGACATCTCACACCCCCCACCAGCCAATGAACCAGCAAGAGATGTGGAGGAAGATAACCTGGAAGATATCAAATGGGTGATTGACACCTATTCTCTGATGACCCAGATGATTCACCACTAGAAGTTGAAGACCTGACATCAACTGAAAATATCCCCACTACACCAATTACACCAGACCATTCACCATCTCCACCACCACTTCCCAATCCAAAACCTTTACCAAACCCTAAACCATCTGTGTCAATCCTCCAGACACACATAGAACTGCAGGTTCCACCCAAGAAATTCAACCATAAATTCCATCGACCATTGAAGATCAGCAGCCAAAAAATCATCCATAGGAGAATATACCACTTACAAATGCACAATCACAACAACAAATAGAACAACATAAACATAAAAGAAAAAGAGACAAAAAGAATAAAGAACACCACAAACAATCAAAATCGGCAATGGTCCACATTAGCCAACTTGGATAGACTATTGCAGTCGACGCAACAAAGCTAAGAGACAGAGATTTGGGACAAATCTTAGAAACTCTAGCCACCGAAGCAAAAACAAGAATCCAGACCAGACAACAGCAACTCGACAATAGTAAGAATGAACAAGTCAAGTTTCTATCAAAATGCATAAAATTAGTTGAAACAGTAATATGGTGACCTCTAGAGGCTGACACCAACAAGCTGCTTGAAAAGGCATACCAGCTATTTGAAAGCATGGTGTCAACTCTACAATCACATATACTAAATACAAAGGAAGACCAAAAAGAGGAGACATCCATACTGTTAAGGTAGCAGTACACAGCATTCTTAGAATCTGAAAAAGTGCTGCAAGACCACCTAGAAGAATCTATCATCATAGAAGAACTACTTCCTAATTGGCCCACTTATTACAGTCAAGTATTTCAGCAAACTCGACAAACCTGAGAACAAATTCAAGCGCTGGAAAGAAGAAAAGGCATCGAAGAAGCACTGAGAAACACAATACAAGATCAAATTGTATTGGAAACAGCCAAACTACAGAAACTAGAAAAAAAATCACACCAGTGGGTACAACAAGCACTCCCAAGCCTTGATAAATTGGATACAATCTGCCCACATATGATAAGACTATTGGAGGCAGTAGAGGAAAAAGATCAATTTATGGGACCCAACATGTAAATCATAGCAGGCCTTTCCATCGAGGAGAATATGTCGACCTTATCAAGCATCACAACATTGAATATCAAAATCCAGAAAGTATTACAGAGCTTGGCAGAATTTCAACACCAACTGGTCGTTATAGCAGAATAAATTGTGGAAATATGCATGCAGAAATGACCAACCATCCGACTACACAATCCATGAAGACAAACAATACCAGAAACAACTACCTAAGACAACACATTGTTGAAGTACCTCCCCCGTTTCTTCAGGATGAAGAAAGATTTTGTTCCTGGGGGAGATGTTGGAGGAGATAGTTGGTGAGCTGACTAGTCAAATATCAGACTAAGTGGAGATTAGTTTGGCCGCGTAAGGTCATGTTGGTTGAACGAACCGACAGGTAGTTATATGTAACTGTTTGTAAATCATATATATTAGGTTGTTGAGCCAGATGAGAACTAGGTTCAGTTCTGTGTAAGTATGGACCCTCATGCTATAATATAATATGTTATTCCCTATATCTATGTTTTTGTCTCTTGTGTCTGTTATGTCTATATGATTCAATGTATATTATTGGTAACCCTCTGTGATCTGTGAGATTACAACACTCCTACTGCAATAATAACTGAGCATTATCCATGGGAATGAGTTTGGATGGTCTAATATGATTTAATATGATGTATTAGTCTCATTCAAATTAAATATTCAGGTATGATACGTTTATGTTACAAAATTCAAGCTTATTTGCACACCCTTGCTAGATTACTAGTTAATTTTCACTAGTCTAGTTGTTCGTTAATTTAAGAGAGTTATAATCAGTATTTTTTGGTTATGTAAGTTTATGAATATCACTGAAATACATTCCTTCCCATCCATCATCTCATACCATATATTCATTAAGGCCATACTAGTTTTTGGGATCCTCCATTGGGTAGGATGTTACCAAGCCAAAATTGTCTAAAACCCCAATTTCTTCCCAAAATCCCCAGAACCTTCCATGCATGTTACAAACTATATAAAACCATTTATTATGTTATATTAAGTCTTGATCAACCCTCTTCATGTTTCCCAAATCCCCTGGTTAAAAGGACTAAACTACTCTTCCTAGTTTCACGGTTGGGTGGCCCATAAGCGTGGAAGTAGGTTTCCGCATAGAGGATTTTGAAACCTAAATGGAGCCCGATATAAATGTTTTAGGGAAAAGGAAATTCTCTGTATAAAATACCTTTGTTTTCTTCCTACTTTGCACTCCTTTTTCTGCAATTTATCCCAACAAAATACCTTAATTTCCTAGTCAACAATTTACTAAATGTTTGCAAGTGTAACAACAGAAATTTAATTTAAAATTGAAGAAAGTTAATATTCTAATCTATATATCAGATCAGGGATATTACATGGGAGGTATTCAATCTATGATCTTGTGGGGTCGGAGGTATCCCCACAATTGAGGAGTACATTGCAGTTTACTGCCTCCCGGACACAGAAAAGGTTGCGACTCAGTTCCCAACGAACTCGATCCAAAACCTTAGCCTCAAGTCCATACTACTAGCACTAGGAAGGATTGTGGGATTGTCATCCCTCCATCAGGATTCCAAGTCATTGATGTTCTATGTGATGGAATGCATGAATGACTAGAGTAACTCACTACTCGGTAACATGAAACATCAGTTGACGAACTACAAGATGGGTAGAGTGAGAAACTTTGTCTTCGCAAGAATATTGAGTACATTTTTATTTGAGTGTGTACCAAGGATAATCCCAAGAGTGGAGATCACTCCTCATAGTGCTCGGTATTGAGCTCAGTTGCATTGTGAACATGTGATGCAGAGGCTAGGAGGAGGGCGAGTGGCCACACCCTACCCAATAGACTTTTTCCTCTAGTGGTGCAGGAAGATCATAGCTATAGACGACTACCCCTATGAGGGGATAGACTTTTGTGGCGATCCTAACATGCCTATTCCATAGGGATCTTCATATGGTGACATAGGTAACAATCCCAACTCTATTTTGTTTTTTAATTATTTAGTATTTTTTGGTGTTTTGATATAGTAAAATAAAAAAGACATGTTTTTGTGTGATGACATATATTGATACTGGTCATGTATACATAGATTGGACCTAGACAACCAAACAACTTCCTTTGATATCATTGAAGGGGGAGAGGAGATGATATCATAGTGTGGATGCATATATTTATCATTGTATTGTATTGATGAGTGGTTGGTTCTTCAACCTGGTTCTTCATTACTCCACTTCTGGGATGGATATAATGTATTTTGTCCATCATGCCAACCCCTATGAAGTCACACATTAGGGGGCATTTGTTATAGATTATTTTACCACACTTGGTAGATCACATCTTTATGGCCTTCCATGTCCCTCTACAAACTCCTTGGACCCCCTTTGCTCAAATTATACTTTGATGTCCCAAGAAAATCCCCTAAAAACACATGTTTATGTGTATACATGACTTTTAAATCAATATCTGCATGTACACGTAACATTTGAGCCAAAACCTGCGTATTTCAGGAAATGTGCATGAATACAAAAGTTTTTGGATTTTTCCTCATAGAGTCTTGAATAACTTAAATCTTGGCCTTACATATTCCTTGAGAACGCTCGAACTCGACCCTCCATTTCCTATTTGGAGTGTTATATATTGAGCCTCTTTGACACATTGAAGGAGGAGAATTTGGAGAGTAAGCAAACTATAGTTCATTTTTTCCTCACTTGTTTATGCTTGAGTATGCATCCCTTTTCCCCTTTGGAGCACACAGTATTGCTCTTCGTAATATTTCGTTTTCTTTGTAAGATTGCCATTGTCATGGAGGATTGAAGTGTTGGAGGCCTAGCACCAGTTTGTATCATGTAAAATGGTGCTTTGGTGACTGACAATGAACTAAGTAGTGGAAATCGCAACATAACTTAACATGACTAACTACCTAATATAGAAAAATGAAGGTGACTGCTGGTGGCACTCACTTAGTGTTCCTAAAGTGTAGGTATTGGAAACAATGGCACCGATGGAAAGAAAACTCATGTTGGCACCAAAACTAAAAAATGTAGATGACTCCTATACATGTATTTCCTTAATCTAGTGAAGTGATATCAACCACCTAATCTAGGAAAAATTAACAAATAGATTATGTGGGTAAAGGAAGGATTAATTAATCCTAACAACCCCCTTAATCCCAACTTTCAACAACTTGGGCCCTGTCAANCCCCCCCCCCCCCCCCTCAAAATAAGCAGGAAATCAGTAACCAAGCTTCTGTACTTAAGACAAAAAATTCTCTTTGAGCAAAAACTTGTGAAAAAAATGCTGTAATCTGCAACTCTATGGAGCAGTAATGTAGAATGTTGGTTCTTTTGTGCACGAGATTCACGTGAGGACTGTGCATGTGATATATAGGATAGATAATGTTTCCTTTGTCTCTTCTTTCTGGAGGAAGAGTGACATTATCCAATTTGTTCTTCAATGAGCCAAATTGTGGATCAGTTCTTACCATCATATAACATCTCTTTGGTAGCTTGTTGCACCTCTCTTTAAGGAAGTGAAACTCAATGGGAGAGTGCAACATGTTCATTATGATATTGGGACGTTGTTCTTTTCTTGTCATTTGGATCCCCAACAACATTCCCAGCTGATTCAATGAGCTTTTGAGCCCATTTAGGCATCTGATTTGGAATAGGTGTTGGATCTAGATCTAGATTCTCTTCAGGTTAAATATAAATATCAAGATCATGTTGATATTGTTCCTCATTTTCTGAATCCAAAACATTAGAAAACACATCATCATCTTCAAATGTAAATGAAAGATAATTTATACCTTCTTTTTCTTCGACTTGTGGTGGATCAAGCACCTTATCTTCTTCAAATTACACACTTCTCTCTATGAAGCAACTTATGGTTGCAAGTTCCAATAATTTGTATGCATAAGCATCCTCATCATATCCCAGATGTATGCATTCGCTATTTATGGATTGGAAATATTTTCTCTTATTTGTAGAGATTTTGGCCCAATCTTTCGAGCCAAAAACTCTTAGGTGAGAGACATTGGGATTATGTCCCTTCAATTCTTCGAAAGGAGTGGCCCTAATCATTGATTTTGAAGGCACCCTACTTTGGATATACGAAGGACAATTGATTTCCTCAGCCCATAGATAAGGAGGAACTTTCTTTGTTTCGAGAAGGAAGGTAGCCATCTCCTTCAAGTATATGATCTTCCTCTATGCCACAGAATTCTCCTATGGTGTGTATCGAACTGAGTGTTCCATTCTAATTCCTGTTGATACACATAGCTGCTGAAAATATCCTTTAACAACCTCACTTCCATTGTCAAATCTAAGTGACTTTATTTTTTTCCTGAGGTTGTTCTCAACTAAGACTTTAAAGGATTTGAAGGTCTCAAATACCTCAGATTTTTTCTTCATAAAATATACCCAACAATACCTTGAAAAATCATTGATAAAGGTCAGAAAATACATGGATCCATTCATTGATGGTGTATGAATCGGTACTGAGACATCACTATGTATTAGTTCTAGTGTGGAGGAAACTCTTGTTTCCTTCCAAACATCATATTTTTTTTTGGATGCTTCCCTACCAAGAAACTAGTGCACACTCCTTCATAAGATTTGATGAGAGGAATTCCCTCAATGAACTTGTCATTGTGCAGCTCCTGAGGATACTTGAATTTCAGGTGGCCAAATATTTCATTCCACAACTTGCTTTTGTTATTGGCATGGGTCAATAATGTTGATGTATTTATAACTTTGGAAGATATTATGATGTATATTATCATTTTATATCATTGTACCTTGTGTATATCTTATATCTCATGCATCTAGTTGTACTTGCTATTCTTTTAGACAAAGATCCTAATCAAGATAATAAGATCTAGAAAAACTAACATGGTATCAAAGCTTCTCTTAAAGAAGGAAATGTGTAGATGCAGAAATGAGGGCTTTATAGTTCAAGGTGTTCTCTCTAGAGATCATCAAGAAAAGAGGGATAGGCTAACTCACCTCAGTTGGGTGCATCTTTCAATGGAGACAGTTTCTGAATTGAATAAGTTTCATTTATTGACCTTGTCACTCATGTCGGGAGAAACTAGGGAATCAAGTTTTGGAGGCTTCCCACCTCAATTTTTAGAAAGTTACCTAGATGAGAAACTTGCCTCAAGGAGGCCCATCTTTCTATCCAAACATAATTCCCAAAATCCAAGTTTGGAAAATTATGGTTTCTCTAACAAACCCTAGGTTAGCTAGCTCCAGAACCAGGTCAGACACCTCAAGTTGGTAAGATCTAAATATTTTCTATTCCCATTTGAGGTTCTAATTTGAAAATATGACTCATCATTCTCAGGTTGAGGACAAGCTTGGAGGGGTTCATAAATTCTGAGCATGGAAGTACAAAATCTCCCTAATCCTTGAAGAAAATGATTTGGATTAGTACATCGCTGAGGAGGTTCTAGAACCAGAGGGAGATGAGGCTAAGGATACTCATAAGAGAAGCATGGCTAAGGATTATAGAATCATTGAGGATTCAATTAAGGATCACCTCATCCCCCATGTGTCTTCATTCAAAACACCGAAAGAAGTGTATGATGTTTTGATAAAGATGTTTGAAGGAAAGAACATCAACCGGAAGATGAATTTGAGGAACCAATTGAAGAATGTGAAGATACAGTGACTCTAATACTATACACTCTTACTTCATAAGGGTTTCTCAAATCAAATAAAAACCTGAAGCGGTTGAAGAAAATGTCAAAGAATGAGAAATTGTAATGACTACCTTGAATGGTCTTCCTAGATCATGGGACTCATTCATTCAAGGAATTTGTGCAAGACTGAATATTATCTCTTTTAGCATACTTTAAGAAGAATGTGCACAAGAAGAATCTAGACTTGTCATAAGAGAATAAAAGACAGGAGAAACTAGTGATCAAGCTCTCACAGTTCACACCAGGAAGAACTTCAAGAAGGAGAACTTTCATCACAACAAGAAGACGGACAAGAAACCAAAGAAGACCAAAAGAGATACTTAAAATGTTTGATGCTATACCTGTGATGAAAAGGGACACTTTGCAAGAGATTCTCCCATGAAGACAAGGAGACACCATGCTCATGTTGTCGAATATGATGAACAAACAAACAAAAGATTCATACGAGAGAAGGATGATACAGATGAAGAGTATGTGATAATATCAACACTTACTAGACCTATTTCACATAGAAGCAATGATTGGCTTATGGATAGTGGAGCTTCTAAACATATAATAGGATATAAGAAATCATTTGTTAATATGTCTGAACATGACTCACCTCACAAGGTCAAACTTGGGGATGACTATCAATACCCCATAAAAGAGAGTGGAGGAGCTTCATACAATCTTGACTCTAGGAAATACTTAAAGATAAATGATGTGCTATATGTTCCAGGATTGAAGAAGAATCTTTTCTCCATTTATGCACTAGATGTAAAAGGGATTATTATTTCTTTTGTCAATGGTCAGGTTCTGATGTGACCCAGAGTAAATACAATAGAGGATGTAACAATTTTTGGAGAAGAAGACGAAGTCTTATATAAGCTAAACGGATAGCCTGAAAAAGAATTGGTTCATAATTTGATTAAACCAAGTGAAGTATGGCACAGAAGGCTTGCACATGTGCACTGTAGGGCACTACCGATGGCAACAAAATCCGTCTCAGGATTTCCAGATATCTAGGAAGAGCATGAAGGCATTTTCAAAGGATGTGCACAAGCAAAGAATGTGAAGAATACATTTCCCAGTAGTGAGACAAAGGATAAAGGAATACTAGAGATAGTACACTCAGATGTATGTGGACTTATGTCCTCTAGTTCATTAAGTGGGTATGTGTACTATGTTTCCTTTATAGATGATTTCTCATGTAATACTTGGATATATTTCTTGAAAGGGAAAGGTGAATTTTTTAGTAAGTTGAAGGAATATAAAGCCTTGGTTGAGAACCAAAAAGATAGGAATATCAAGACTCTATGGTCAGATAATCGTGGAGAGTTCAATTCGGAAGAATTCAAGGAACTCTCCAAAGAATGTGGGATCAAGAGGGATTTGAGCACTCCATACAATCCTCAATAGAATGGGGTTGCAAAACAAAAGAACCGAACCATCATGGAGGCAGTGAAAGCTATGATGCATAATCAGGATATTCCTATGCACCTTTGGGTGGAGGCAGCAAGAACAGTTGTGTATGTACAAAACCATACTCATCATCGAGTACTTGAAAATAAGACTCCTGAAGAGGCTTTCTCATGAGAGAAACTAGAAGTGAGCCATCTAATAATATTTGGTTTCCCGGTGTACATACATATACCAAAGGAGAAAAGGACCAAGCTCAATACTTCTAGGAGGAGGGGTATCTTTGTAGGATACAATGATACATCAATGGCCTACCGAATATACTTCCTAGGATTCAAGAAGATTGAAATCAGTAGAGATGTAACCTTTGATGAATACTCGACATACTTCAGATCCAGGAGGACACCCATCCAATAGGTCGAGGAACTTGAAGAGACAAGAGATCAAGATATGGAAATTGGAGAATCAGTTCCAAAGGACCATGAATATCATGACATGACAGAACCACGAGAGTTGGTAGAGACATTCCTTAAGAAGGAATCCCACAATAGGAAACCAACATGGGTGTGGGAGCTCATACAAGAACATGAAACATATGGCACTCCATAAGGAATACATAGAGAGAGAGAGAGAGAGAGAGAGAGAGAGAGAGAAAGGGTAAATACCTACAATAGTTATGTTGCTCTATTGTGTGACATCATTGATAGAGAACCTTCTTCCTATGAAGAGGCTACATAAAATAAAGAATGGAAGGATGCGAGGATCAGGGAATATGAGTTGATCATGAATAATGATGTGTGGGAGATTGTTCCAAGACTGGAAAAGAAGTCTGTCATGATTTTGAAGTTGATCTACAAGATCAAGCATGATGTAGATGAAAGCATCAAGAAATATAAGGTGATATATGTAGCACGAGGCTTCTCATAGAAAGAAAGCATGGACTACGAAAAGACATTTGAACCCATGGAAAGGTACACTTCCATTAGGACCATACTTGTTTTGGAAGCAATTATGACATGGAAAATACACTAGATAGATGTCAAGACACTGTTATTGAATGGTGTAGTAGATGAAGAACTGTACGTGTAACAACCACTGGGATTCGAGACACTTGATAACAAGACCAATGTTTGAAACTTAAAGAAGTAATTGTATGGATTGAAACAAGCATCGAGGACATGGTACCACATGATGGATAGCTTCATGGTGATCTTGGGATTTACCAATAGTAAAGCATATTCCAACCTCTACTTCAAGGTGGAAGATAAAAGACCATTGGTACTCCTGCTATATGTTGATGACCTGTTTCTAACAGGGGAAGATGAACTCATTACAGATGCAAAGAGGAGACTTTTTATAGAGTTCAAGATGAAATACCTAGGTATGATGGACTACTTATTACACATCAAGGTGTGGAAGAGTGTATATGGGATCTTCCTTGGTCAAGGAAAATATGTAGTGGAGATTCTGAAGAGATTTGGAATGATGGGCTATAAGGAAATGACCATGCCTATGGAATATAACTTGAAGCTTCTGAGTGATGCTTCAATTGAGAAGGTCAATGCCACAATGTATTGTCCGATGATTGAATCATTGATCTGTTTAAAGAATACAAGACTAGACATATGGTTTGCAGTGAACACCCCAAGCCAGTTCCTAATGGATCTAAGACATGTTCATCGGATAGTTGTAAAGCATATATTGAGGTACCTAAAAGGTACAGTGGATTATGGGCTCAAATATGATGCAAATCAAAATATTAACCTACATGGTTATGTTGATTAGGATTAGGAAGGTAGTGCCATTGACAAGAAGGGAACCTCGAGTTTCTACTTGAGTTTGGGATCTGGCATGATCTCTCCTAGTTTAGCAAGAAGCAACCATGTGTGGTGTTGACTACAACTAAGGCAGAGTATGTTACTTCTTGCTTGGTTAGTTGTGAGGTAGTGTGGCTTCGAAAGATACTATCTGAGTTGTTTGATCTCCAGTTGGATGTGACTTGTATTTTCTATGAAAATAAGAGTTGTGTGAAGTTGGTAGAAAATCCTCTATTCCATGAAAATCCGAAGCACATCGAGATCAAGTTCCACTATATCAGGGATATGGTGTAGAGAGGAGAAGTGGAGCTCTAGTATTTGGAAATGGAGGAGGAGATAACCGATGTGTTGACTAGGCCTCTTGTGAGAGTAAATATCGAGTACTTCAAAGAAACACCTAGTGCGATACATATCAATATCCCTTAAAAGAGGGAGCGATGTGTTCTAGAATAGCTAGAGTGATAGGTTGTCTGAGCATAAAACCCTGGCAAAGCTCATAGGTTTCTCAAATGTAATAATCCCTTTAGGTTTTCCTTGGATGTAATAAGTCATGGTGAAGCTTGTAGGTTATCGTTGGATGTAATTAGTTTTGATATGTTACAGAAGCATAATATCTCACATAGGAAATGAAAGAGGCTATCTGAGCAGGAAAAACCTTGTTGCAACAGGATGCTTGGGTGTAATTAGTTTTGTAGGTTGTCCTCGAATGTAATCAGTCATGGTGAAGCTCATAGGTTATCCTTGGACTAATAAGTCTTGTCACGGGTTATCAAAATGTAAAAATGATACCTGGCTTGTTACGTAGGTTATTTGGATGCAATATGCCCCATGGGTTTTCTGAGTGTAAAAATGAGGCTTGGCGTGGTACGCAACTTACTCGCATGTAATACGGCCTGAAGGTTATCTGAACAAAAAAGGTCATGGAAATAGGTTGTTTAGATGTCATCCCTTGCGGTTGAATGAGAACATAAAATATCCTAATGCAGCAGGTTGTTGGGTCATAATCAATCCTTACATATATATACATATATGTGTGCTCGCATGTTGAGATGATAAGGTCATGAATAATGAGAGGTGCACCTAAGCGGTTCTATGATAGAATGGAGGTCAACCATGGATGCTTTGTTTTTTTTGTTGTTTCTTGTGTAGGAAAAAATAGATGATCTGGATATGATGAGAATAAGGTAGAAGATGCAGGTTATTGCAGTGGCAATGTAAATAAGGTCTTGGATAGTTCCTACGTAATGGCTTGCTTGAGATGTGAGGAAGACCTGGAAGAGGACTAGGAATTCATCCAACATGAAAAAGGGTTCACTCAATAGAAATTTTTGATTATAGATAGTAGGGCATGATGATCAAATAATAAGATGATGATGACAGCAGCTATGATGATGACTCTACGATGAAGGCCTGGCCTGATGTGTTGATGACTGTGAAGGGAGAGAATACCTTCCTATTTAAGACGGATTTTTGATGTATTTGTATCTTCAGAAGAGATTCTTATGTATATTATCATTGTATGTTGTTGTACCCCCATTGGGGATGTGTTTACCACCTTGCAGGATGTCTTAATTGTGTCTAGATATTGAGGTACAACCTTTGTTGTAAGTCGGGTAAATAGTCCACAATGTAACATAATGTAATGTGTATTTGGAGCCTCTCTGGGAGAATTCATCCCTGTTAGTGAAGACAAGTGGGCCCCAATATTATGTTTTGTCATTGATTTGAAAGGTATAAATACGGAGGTGCTCTCCCTAATTTATACACACCTCACACTCTCAAGTTTGCATGAGAGAGATAGAGAGACAAAGGGAGGAGAGACATATTGTTGTTTAATAATTCTTATTACTTCTTTTTATAACACCTCGGTTTTGACCCCATGGTATTAAATTGCATATGATGTAAATATTGTATTAAATTGTGGTCTGGAGCTAAAGGAAAATTCCTCACCACGGATGTAGTGTTTTATGTTTTAGCAATTAAAATCTATGTCGATAGTTTATGTGCTAGCCAGGAACAATATGTGTTTGAGACATCATGTAAAATGAAAATTAATAAAAGTACCACGACTAGCTATGCACCGCAATGTTAAAGAGATGGGGGCATGATTTCACAAGGAATAGGGAGGGGGGAAATAATCAAACCCTTGGGCCATGGGGAAAAGCCAAATTTCTAAGGGGGGAAAACCCATAAAATGGTCAACTACCTTTTTTGTATTTTTTGCCTAGTCATCTAAAGTTGGTAAAGGAAGTTATTTCATTGGGATGGGAAAGGTACGGAGGTCAAATTTGAATTTGGGAAGTCACCCATTTTTGGAAATTTTTGTTTGACTTGTGTGGCAAGTAAAAGCTTGGGAAGCCATGCCTAATCCATTATGAACCCATTCCTCTCATTTCCTCACCCATTCTCATTCACGTGGAAGCTCTCTCACATAGGGGAATCTTGTTGAGCTCTCTCTCCCTCACGATTTGTTGTTTTATTTCATTTTCCCCATGCCAAAGGTTCGTTTTCTATGTTGTTGGGCGAATGTGAAGAAAGGGGCCATGATTTTTGGGTTTGTAGAAGGAGAAAGTCGATCAGTTGACTTGAACGAGGTCTAACGTAGTCGATAAACCAACTAAGTTGATGGGATGACTTAGTCAATCAACCGACTAAGTCGGTCGGTCGACTAAAACAAGAGATTAGGTTGGCCATCTAAAAGTCGTGTCGGTTCACCGAACCGACATGTAGTTATTTTGTAACCGTCTGTAAATCATATATATTAGGCTGTTGAGCCAGACGAGAACTCAATTCATTTCTCTACGTTGTATGGACTCATTGTAATAATATAATCTGTTTTAATTCTATCTGTTCTTATCTCTTGTCTCTATTTAGATTTATGTATGTTTTAGTGTGTATTATTGGTAACCTTATGTGATCTGTGAGATTACAACATTGGTTCCGTTGCTGGTAGTACACGACTGGAATGTCTGCCAAATGATACCAGAGCAAGAGATTAAGGACTGGTGGAATCGTAAAATTGCAAACTACTTGTAAAATTACGCGCGAAGGAACAGATTAACAGTCGCACAAGCAAAAGAAAATTTTTTCACAGAGACATACGAAAAGTTTGTCGAATCACTGCCCCAACTTTTGAAGAAATTCCTGGATGAGAAAACCGAACAGGACTAAAGAACAACAGTTGCTGGAAAAACTGATCCATGGAGGGAGAACAAACCTATCCGAGTGGTTTGAGAAAATCGCCGATGACTTTTGTGAGGAACAAGCAGTCGAAGATAGAACTTCGGTAGAAACAGTGAAGGAGAAATTTTACACAGACCTCGCTGAACAATTTCTTTGTTCCCTACTGACATTGCTGTTCAAATTTTTGATCGAGAAAGGAGTAGCACATATCGTCGAACCTCGACCATCACTTCACGAACTTCCAACAAACTCTAACTGGGTGGAGAAGCAGAGGAAGTGGGAAAAATGCATTGCCAAAAGGGAGTGGGAATACTTCCTAAGCAAATAGACTGAACTATCTGGGATTTTTAAAAAGCATCGGGTAGGCTATGGGGGGGTAGCTGGTCATGTGTCGAAGATAGAGTATAGTGGATCCTAGTTGACTAGAATCCGATATCAGTCACCAGTAATGAGAAGTCAACTAAGAAGGACCTTCAGAGAATATTATACTACGAAAGTATGTTGGACATTCATAAAATTGAAAGGGACAAGAGACACTGGAGAAGAGAAGCAAGACGAGAAAGGGCCTTAGAGCTGCACAGTGGAAAAAACCTTAGGGAGAGCGACCAGGAAGAGAATCTGCCAGATTCGAGTCATGACCAACATGAAGAGGGCGTGGAACAAGAAGCAACCCATAAGGAGGAATAATTGTGGATAGAGATGCCAGAAGCTCTCCAGTTAAGAGCTCCCGATGAAGGAACAACCATTTCCCCATTGAATCCACGTACTCGAATACAGAATATTGTCGAAGAAGACCTCCGACTATGAGCTGGTGACTTCAGTATATGGGGCCGACTAGGTGACGAAACGTACCCTGGACGACACCTTATTATACATCGACTGGTGGAAGGGAACTGGGTGACATTTCAAGTGGCAGCCTCCCTCCGAAGTATCCACTTTCTCTTACCGACACATGAAGGAGAGCCCCCCCCCCCCTGCTAAATACAACTTTAGAAGAAATCGAACAATCATACTTGCAAACAAATAGTTGCAGAGGACCATCGACAGTAGAATTCGACATCAAATGACTGCACGTCGACGAAGAATCGACAACCGATGAAAATGCCAGTTCCGTCGACCACAATTCCATAGGCATGAATACATCAATAACCCCACCATCCTCATCACCACCACCACCTCCACCACTGCCAAATTCTCAGAGCAGTGACAGTGATTCAAACATGGGTCACGGATCAGCTCACATCCCCCTCTGTAAAGGAGATGAATACCCTAGACGACATTTGTTTGTCTGGGAGTCGACCTGGGAAGCCAACCAGGTTACAAATGAAGATAGAAAAATGGCACAGTTCACAGGAGCCTTAAGGAAAAGGGCATTGACATGGTACATGATCTTTTTGGAGAGACAACCGAGAGAGACAAAAGCCAAGATTAAGGCGCAATTTTTGTCATTTTTTAAAACTCTAGATGCTATGCACCTTGCCACGAAGAAGCTTAAAACCACATCACAAAAGCCAGGAGAATCCGTCCGTGACTACGATAAGCATTGGAAGAAATTATTGAGCCAATTGGATTATGTTATAGATGAATAGTTACTAATTCAATGGTTTCTTACAGGACTATCGCAAAAAGTATGTCGACACATTAGTCTGGAGACGTTCAAAATGTATGAGGATGCACTAACAAAAGCTCTTCACGTTGAGATGGACGAGGATATACCCGCTTACCCCACGGACCACATATTGGAACAACAACTCGAGAAAATGCAGAAGTCTCTGAAGGAGCTAAGCCTCAAGAAACAGGAGATTTGGTGCACCAAATGCTCAACAAACGGCCACTCCAAAGATAACTGTCGACAAGAATATAGCTGACAAGATGTCTGATTTGTACAAACCAAATCCTTTAGCGACATTTTCCAGGAACACGGAGATCACTCTACAACATACTACCAGTTTAACATGAAGAACGGCAAGGCTTCCTGGTGCGCCATTTGTGAAACGAAAATCCATAACACTGTCGACTGTCAGTTAAACCTAAAGAACTGACAGAACTATGAGGCGGTATACCAAAAAAATGCAGTGGCACAACATAACAAGCAAAACAATCCACCAAATGATCAAAATAGACAAAGATAAGATGGCCGACTATATGAGCGTCGGTACGATAATCGACGCCAAGGCTACGGAGGAAGAGGTTGATTCCCTGGGAATCATGACATACACTCACGTCAACCAATCCATTGCTTTATATGTTACAAAGTAGGTCACTGGTATGCACACTGTCCATACAAGGACAGGACTGATCTCAAATTCTGTACCCACTACGGAGTAGGCGATCACTCACTGGAGGATTTCCCTACTATGTTAGAAAAAATTAATACCAAGAAAATTGTTAATGTCTTGTCTTGTGTGCAAAAACATGATGTAGTAACCACTAAAAATTTACATATTTTAACTCAACAAGGAACAAAAACAGGACCTGATAACCCTCAAATTACCAAGATTAAACAAACAAATGTCTATCTTGATCCACGGTAGAAAACACAAACATTTAAAGAAGCAACCCACGTCTTTCAAGACATTGCACGACAAGAAGACCTCCATAACAGTCGACCCAACACAATAAATCAACTAATCCAACTTGTTCAAACAGACAAATCAGTATCGCAATTCATTAAGTTATTATATGAAATAAAAGGTACAAACCCAGAAAAACAATAAAAAAACATCTGCAGCTTGAATCAAAAAGAAAAAAGTGATTTCGACCCACTTGTCGACCTGGAAATTGAAGGTTACCATGTCTGACAAGTAGTACTCGACTTTGGATCACAAGTAAATATCATGACTTGTGACAATTGGGAACAGATGGGCCGACCTCAATTATATGAATCAGGCATATACCTGAAACTAGCCGACCAAGGCCTAATTGAACCCATTGGAGTCTGGAAAAATGTCGATACGACTATCAAAGGAATCTCGACCAAGGTTGACTTCGAAATCATTGATCCAAAATAAGGAGCCAAATCCTTCCCAGCTCTAGTCGGTCGACCTTGGGGTAGAAAGATGAAAGCATCCATATCCTTGGACAAGGAATGAATTAAATTAAAAGGAAATGGTCAAAAGGTCATTGTACCCATTCATCCATCCCAAGGGGAACCTTGGACTGAACCTATTGATGAAGAAGTTGATGTCAGACAACTTTACCAAATCCACAACGATGCAGACTACACAGAACCAAACATCCATGGAGAACTTAACTTAGGTAACCAAGACTCAATTGGTTATAAATCAGATGCTGAATTATATACTGGGAGATTGAGAATTACGAAACACAAGCAAGAGGGTGTTGGACTATACACAAAGTACAGAAAAATCCCACCCAACAGTGCTTCATAATATCCATTGTCCCAAAAATCTTCGAAAAGAAAATAAGGGAACGCCCTACCTTACAACCAACTAACCTAAATACTACACACCTACCAAGGTATAAGGAGAGGGAATCATCAGTCATGCATATTGAGCAAGTATCTAAAAATATTGGTGAACATGGCTGACTTGAAAGCTTAGTTGAAACGTTTACAGGTCAAGCAACTAGATGGTGGGATACCCATCAGACAAAACTATAGACCTGGACAACTGCTTCGACTTACTTTGTCGAGAGATTTGGAGGAAAGAAGTTAACCCAACAAGTTCAGATCCCTGTATTTACTCAAGGACAAAATATAGAAGAACATATCAAAACTTGTGAAAAGGAGTGGAGAAGACTTGGATACAAGAATGAGCGAGCCTGGCCACATTTGTTCCCCTCAACCCTAGCCAACTTGCCAAACAAATGGTATAAGATGGAAGAAGCTAGAGGTGAAACCTTCTTATGGCACGAACACAGGGAAAATTTTATTAAAGACTTCAACTTCATACCTCAAAATGAAAATCTAGCTGAGACAACAAAGGAAATTAAACAATTTATCCAACCAACCGAAAAACAATCCTCACGAGACGATCGACAGATAAAAGACTGTAACAATCTAAAAACATGGTCAAGACCATAGTTGACCCATTTACAACTAGAGAATGAAAACATAGAAGGCGAGAGCTTCAGATGGAAATCCAACCATGTTGAAACAACAAAACCTATCCACTCAATCTTGAAAATCGCAACAACTGACAAACAAGATACTGAAAGAATGACTGCAGCTGACTTCCCTACCACATTCTCACAGTTCAAAGAAGGAAGTTGACCGATTAATGAAGCTAAAGCACCAGAGTGGCTAGATGCCAAAGTGAAAACTAAATAAGTCAACATCTCAAATGATGACCAACCAAAACTTGCAAAAATTGGGGACTACTGGAACGAACAACAGACCACAGAGATAGTGAACTTACTAACAGAGTTCCAAGATGTCTTTTCCAGGGACTATAAAGACCTAAAAGGCTTAGTCCAAGAAATGGGAGAACTTAAAATTGATACTAAACCTGATGTTCGACCTATTAAGAAAAGACCTTATAAACTGGCTCACAAGTACAAAGAAATAGTCAAAAAGGAAATTGATAACATGTTAGCAGCAGGGATCATTAACCCTATCGACCAGTCAGAATGGGCAAGTCCAATGGTCATACAGCCCAAGAAACATGACTCGACAAGGTTAAGAATTTGTGTTGACTTCAGGGAACTCAACAAAGTAACACTGACAAACCCATTCCCAACCCCTTATGCTGATGAAATCTTGAATGAAGTTACAGGACATGAATGCTACTCATTTACAGATGGATTCTTAGGCTATAACCAAGTACCAATAGCTAAAGAGGATCAAAAGAAGACAACATTTGTGTGTGAATTTGGTTCCTTTTCTTACAATGTTATGCCTTTTGGATTAAATAATGCACCTGCAATGTTTTCTTGAATTGTTTTCAAAACATTCGAAGAGTACATATATAATACCATGGCAATATACTTTGATGACTGGACAATATACTCCACCTTAAAAGATCATTGCAAATGGCTTATACTTATGCTGGAGAGATGTCGATAGATTCAACTCTCCCTGAACATTAAGAAATGTATATTTATGACTCCCATAGGCATACTATTAGGGCATATTGTCTGTAAAGAAGGTATCAAGGTCGACTTTGCAAAAATTAAAATTATCCTCAACCTGAAACCACCAGTAAACCCCAAACAAGTCAGGGTGTTACTTGGCCATACAGGCTATTACCGAAAATTTATAAGATACTATTCAGATATGACCTACCCTCTCGAAGAACTATTAAAGAAAGATCAAGAGTTTAACTGGACAGAGGAATCTCACATCTCATTTGAGAAACTAAAAAGAAAACTAGTCAAATCCCCCATCCTAAAATTTCCAAACTGGTCAATCAAATTCCATGTGCATATCGATGTATCAGGAATAGAAATAGGAGCAGTCTTAACTCAGCTAGGAGATGATGGAATGGATTATCCCATAGTTTACAGCAGTCGAAAATTAAATAAGGCTGAAAGAAACTATTCGACTACAGAAAGAGAAGCCCTAGGTATGGTCTTTTCCCTCCAAAAGTATTGACATTAACTTTTATCCAACCCCTTCACATTCTATACCGACCATCAATCCCTCAAGTACCTTGTCAATAAACCACTCCATCATGGAAGGATTTGTCATTGGCTACTTCTCTTCCAAGAATTTGAGTTCGAAGTCGTAGTCCGACCAGGAAAGCTAAATGTCGGACCCGACCATCTATCCCGAATAGACACAGGAGAGGAACCAACCGGAGTCGAAGACGACTTACCTTATGCACATTTATTTCACATAGAAGAAGTGCCAGCAGAACTAGAAGAAATAGCTTAGTTCTTAGAAAATGGTCAGGCATGATAAGGTATGAATACCAAGAAAAAACAAATCTTAGCTATGAAGGTTGCACCATACAGTCTCATTAATGGATTTTTATTTAAAATGGGATTAGATTACATCCTCAGAAGGTGTGTACTGAAACATGAACGAGACCAACTCATGCATGAAGCACACTATGGATCTGCAGGAGTACATTTCTAAGCAGACACAACTGCAAAGAAAATCCAACAGTCAGGATTATGGTGGCCGACACTCCACAGAGATTGCAAGAGTTTTGTTAGTCGATGTGATAGATGTCAACGACTTGGTCGACCCCTTCCTAGTACAGAAATTCCCTTGATATCAATAAACCCCAGTCTCACATTCGAAATTTGGGCTATATACTTCATAGGACCATTTCCCATCCCAGCAAAAAAATCAGGAGCAAGGTATATTATTACTGCAGTAGAATACGTTACTAAGTGGGCAGAAGCTGAACCCGTCGATACATGTTCGAGTGATATAGCCGCTAAGTTTATCTATGAAAACATTATCACTAGATTTGGATGCCCACTAACCTTGATAAATGACCAAGGCACACACTTTATCAACAAAACTATCAAAACCCTAACTGACCAGTTCCAAATTGACCACCGACGGAGTACAGCATATCATCCTCAATCAAATGGAGCAGTTGAAGCTTTCAATAAAACATTAACAAAAGGGTTAACCAAAATATGTAATGCTGACAAAGACGACTCGGATGAGAAAATACTTGCAGTCTTATGGGGATACAGAACATCCTATAAATGGTCGACCGACCAAACCCCCTTTCGACTAGTCTACGGACAAGAGGCAGTAGTTCCACTACACTTCCAACAATAGACACCTCCTATCACAAAAATCCTACATGTCGATGTCGAACAGGGAAGGAAGGACCAACTACTTCAGCTCAGTAAGTTGGAAGAGCACCGACTCATCGCCATACAACACCAAGAAATTCAGAAGCAACAACAGAAAGCATGGCATGACCGCAACATCAAGAAAAAAAACTTAGCGGTTGGCAACTTTGCTTTACTCTACAATAGTCGGATCAAATGGAAACTTAAGAAACTCCACACAAAGTGGATGGGACCTTACATTGTCGAATAGATACACCCCAATGGATCAGTCCGCCTAAGGATGATACAAGGCCGAGTATTTTGGAAGATCGTTAATGGAGCCCGACTAAAACGTTAGAAAAAATAATAATTCATATAACGACCATAACCAGCCACCAAAATACATACAAAAATAAAAACTCCAAAAACAAAAAAAATATCCCACAGACACAACACCATGATAGGAAATCACCACTTCGACAACCGACATCATGAACCTCGACCATTTTCATCAACCATTCCTGTTGACCATTCTTAGCACTGACACCAGCCAATGACCTCGATAGTCCCATCACGCATTCATGACCTCGAGCACCAAAAGCAAGTCACCATTAACTCACACTGGCATCTCCCAGCCGGAACATCACGTCTGCCATTAATGCAGCCATTGTCACATCCAAACACAACATCGCTTATAAATACCAGACCGTCGAAGGTTCATTCACCGCAACCTTTACACCCAAAGAAACCTAACACTCAGTCGACCAAAAACTGAGAACCTAGTAGTAACCTTGACCAAACAAACACAATGGCCCCTAAGCAGACCAGAGCATCGAACAAAGTAGAAGAGATACAGGCTGCAGATACACCTTTGGTCCATAGACTAAAGAACATCAAAAATACCAAAGTGCAGGAGGGCCCATGGAAAAAACTATGGGCCGAGATCCAAGAGTGGGCCTTTGTCAACAAAAATTCGACCCAGGAAGCACAGAAAATACAACGCAGCACTCTCTTTGGCTACGCCAATGCACCGCTAATGTCTAGATTTGGTGGCACAAAGGAATTCATGGTGAAATTCATCATCAGTCAGTATCACAAAGGCCGGTTCTACTTTGATGAGCCAATCGACATTTCTGGAGATGTCATCTCCAAACTAACTGGCCTATATAACAAAGGATACCCTGTACCAGTTGGAATCAAAGAAGGACTGGTTGAACAACTTATGGGATCACCATTCGAGAAAAACTCAAAAGGGTTGATGATCGACCAAATCACAACTCGAATGCCAAAGATTGTGGCCAAAATAATTGCAATCACACTCACATTAGCAGGTCGAGGAAACGACTTCAATTTAGAAATGCTGGAATTCGTCGACACAATTGCCACCGATGGGCGACTCTACAGATGGGGGGATTATGTCGCCAACATGATAAAAAATGTCTGCGAGCGATGCCAAGAGACGGGAGGAATCATCAAGTTCCCCTCCCTCATCCTATGGATCGTTATGTACCACATCTTCCTAGAAGGAAGCCCAGTCTTCCGGGAACCATCAAGGTTCGACAAGTGGAGGTTTAAAACCTTTTCCCAGAAAGGAACCCCGCATGAACTAGGGTGAGGGAAAGTATTCCTGGAGAACTAGTTCCAACAACTGAAATTTCACGCGACTAGATGGAGGGTGCCTCAGAACATCCGACGAAATCTACCCGCGAACTCCCACATCTAGTTGGAGCTCGACCATACCTCGGTGTGGTACATGCAAGGCGAGGCCTCCAATGCCAAATCCCTTGACTATTATCCATATACTGACCAAATATTCCAAGAATTGTCTCGACAGACTAAGACAAAGATACCAGTTCCAGAGGCAGCGAAATAGGCTGACTTCTCAATCGAGGAACCACTCACCGACCAAGAGAAGGAGGAAGACTACAAGCTCAACCTCTACATTAGCACATTTTTGTTGGAGGACCTATTGGTTGAACCCACTGGTCGAGTACAAATAACTATCAAACCTCTGACCGCAAAGCAAGCAGTACCACAGCCTCCAAAACCAAAGCCACAACAACAGCAGCAAACAACTCCTCTGGCTCCAGAAAGTGTCGTCCCGACTTAGGAACTGATGGGCGAAGTCGAACCAGACAACCCTGAGTATGCTGTTACAAAAGGCATCATTCAGAAACTCGCCAATGAAATAGCAGTAGCCCGGAAGAAAATAAAAGGGAAAGAACAACAACAAGGAAAAGGTAAGCGCAAACTTATCATTGCCGAATCATCAAATGATGAAGACAAACTGGAAGCTACAGCCCTTAACATTATAGAGGATGCTGCCACAAATAAAGTGCCGATTGAAACTCAGTTCCAGTGGTTTGTCGAAGCAGGATCCCCTGCAGGATGACCAAAGAAAGCAAAAACTACGACGACGCCCGAAAACGTCGTCGATATTGTGTCGACACCTCCACCCCCATCACCAACACAAATAGTCGAGGATCAAGTGCAACAGTCGGTCAGCCCCCTCAACTTATACAAAAGCGCAATGCCAGAGACAGTAAAAGCAAAATTTGACAAAGATACCGAATTAAAAGCTTTCTTCAGGACATTGCCTGCTGTTATAGTGGATTTCACCACTCTAGGTGAATCACACTTTGTATGGCCTTCCCCTATCCCTCTGCAGACTCTTTACACCCCATGGACCATCTTTTATCCTTTGATGTTTCCTTGATCATCCCTAAAACTATATAAAACATGATATATGCGGCTTTTTACCCGATAACCACGTATATATGTGGGTTTAACCCATATAAATACGTACATTGGGATGTGTGCATAATCCAAATCATTTTGGAGTTTTCCTTGACATGGATCTCACTCATTCGACTCCTGGCCTTCTATATGCCTTCAATGTACCAATGGGTTCCTTATATAGCTTCAGAAGGGATAATGAAGGGTCGAATCCGAGCGATATCTACTATGTTCAACCTTGACACCTCTATTCGCATAGTAGGACATGTACTCGTAGCAGTTTGTGTAGAAGAACTTCCAGACTAGTGGCATCTCTTATATGCTACCTCCTCGATCGTGCCAGTGTTCATGATATTTCAGCTCTTGTGACTTGATTCCAGTGTATGTCAGACATTTCCAGCCACTATGGAGATCTTGATCTATTGTATATCTTCAGCCATTTTGGAGACCATGGTCCTTTATATATCTTCATCATGGAGATTTCGATCTATGTATATTGTACGTGGAGATGACCACATATGTGATATCATGTATTATTCCTATTCATGGCCATTGTACTCTTATGTATCTGGGATTGCTATATGTACTTGCAGTTATATGCAGAGTTGTATTATTGTACTATGCTAATTGGGTGGCTAGTCTTCCATTTGGGATCCTTCATCACTCCACTTCTGGGATGGAATTATAATGTATTTCGGCCATCATATGACCGCTCCAACCTCACACATTAGGGGGCATCTGTTATAGCAGATTTCACCAGTGCAGGTGAATCACACTTTATATGGGCTTCCCCTGTCCCGCTACAGACTCTTTAGACCCCATGGACCATATTTTATCCTTTGATTTTTCCTTGATCATCCCTAAAACTATATAAAAAATGATATACGCGGCTTTTTACCCAATAACCACATACATACACGGGTTTAACCCATATAACCGCGTACATTAGGATGTGTGCATAATCCAAATCCTTTTGGATTTTTCCTTGACATGGATCCGACTCATTCAACTCCTGGCCTTCCATATGCCTTGAGATTGCTCGGATTCGACCCTTCATTATCCCTTGTGAAGCTATATAAGAACCCCTTGGTACATTGAAGGCATATAGAGAGATTGAAAGCAACGAAACTATAGTCCATTGTTGCCGAAATTTATACTTGAGTCTGCATCCCTTTGGAGCACTTTTGTGTTCTTCCCAAGCTTGCCTTTTGCTAGTGAGATTGCTATCGTGAGATGGAGGATTGAAGTGGTGGAGGCCCAAGTGGGGGATTCAGTTTCTCCGGTTCGCAGACGTGCTGTCAGAGGTTGTATCTATCTTGTAATATCTGATTTATATTAATAAGAACTATCTTTTCCTGTCCAATGATGTGTATTTGATTGAATATTGTATCCATTGGAATATGTCAAATGCTTTTACATTATTGATTATATATATGCTAGAATAGATCTAACACCATGATCTATAGTATTCTTGTATTGTTTACTTGTTGTTGAGGAAGTATTATATCAATTCAAGCTGAATATTGGAAATCTCAACGAGGATATACTTCAACCGTCCGGAATAAGGTACGAGGTCTAATCCTTTAGTGTTAGACATTTTATTTCTATTGCATATTGGGAAAGATTGATTTCTGGAGTCAAAGCTATCTGTTGTGGTACCCCAAGCCATAGGAATTTCTCTCCATAACACCTACGCTATTTCAGTCGGCCCAGAAAATTTCCACCCAGGCTCCCACGTATACAAATAGTAGAACACAACCCATAGTATTTGCAAACATCACGTCGACCTTCACATGACAATCCAAAAAAGAAGATGACGTGATTGGACAAGTGACATATACTATTGAACTGATCGACCTCGAACCCCAGGCTGACCTACCAACCACTATACCGCTGGAAGAAGACATGCCTTGCGACGTAAGTGCACACCATACTTCCCCCAAACCCATCACCCCCGACCATTCCCCCACTCCATCACTACCGCCACCACCATATCCACCACCACCACCACCTCCTGATTCAGAGATAGGCCCAACACAACCGAGTACATCGACACAACTAGAGGTAGCTACCATCCCACCTCCCGAATCCAACAAACCATCAGCTTCTAGCCCACAAACCCAAGTTCCTGGATCAACTGTTGCGGGTACACAGGAGACAAAATCCGGGAAGCACAAGAAAAAGAATCATGGGAAGTCTTCCAAAATTCAAATTAGCTTAAGGGATGCAAGTTCCTTAACCGACGCAGAGATGGGACAGCTCCTCAAAACCCTAGCGAGCGAAACAAAGTCGAGGAGTACTAGGAAAACTCAAGAACTTTAGGCCAAACACACAGAACAGATCGAGTTTCTCGACAGATGCAGGAATTTGGCGCAATCTCTCCTGCCAGGCCCCATTGAGATTGACACAGATAGACCGCTTGAAAGAGCATATCAGCACTTCAAGAGCATGGTGTCGACCCTCTAAGTACACCTTCAGGAAAGTAAGGAGGAACAGAAAGAGGAGACTACTAGACTGCTACTAGCATGGCACACTGCATTTTCAGAAGCATACAAAGTCTTGCAGGACCATATCGAGGAGTCTGTCATAATCGAAGAAGTAAGAAGAGACTGTCCTACTTACTATGGGAAAGTTTACCAGCAAACACGACAGACACGGAAAGGGATTCATGCATTGGAGAGTAGAAAAACCACGAAGATATCACTTAGACCAACAATAGAAGATCAGATAATGCTAGAAACCACCAAACTGTAGAAACTAGAATGGGAAGCACATCAGTGGGTGCAACAAGCTCTTACCAACTTAGAGAAATTCGACATCATCTGCCCACAAATGAAACGACTCATCGAGACTGCAGAAGAGCAGAACCCGTTCATGGGCCCCAACATGGAAAGGATAGCTGAAGTCCCCATCTCGGAGAAGACGTCGGTCCTGTCAAGATTAACCACATTAACCATCGACATCCAGAAATATTTGTAGAGTTGGACAGATTTCCAACATCACCTCGCCATCACAGCCCCAGCCATTGTTGAGGTCTGTGTATAGAAATGACCAACCATCCGTCTTCACAGTCCGCCAAAGTAAAAATTTTGAAGGACCAAAACAAACAAATTTTGTGTACCTCCCTATTTCTTTGGGATGAAGAAATGTTTTGTTTGTGGGGGAGATGTAGAAGGATCAAGTCAATCAGTCGACTTGAACGAGGTCCAATTTAGTCGATCAACTAAATAAGTTGATGGGCCAACTTAGTCGATCAACCAACTAAGCCGATGGGCCGACTTAGTCCATCAGCCGACTAAGTCGGTCGGCCGACTAAAAAAGAGATTAGGTCAGCCTTCTAAAAGTCACGTCGGTTCACCGAACCGACAGGGAGTTATTTTGTAATTGTCTGTAAATCATATATATTAGGCTGTTGAGCCAGATGAGAACTCAGTTTAGTTCTCTACGTTGTATGGACTCATTGTAATAATATAATCTGTTTTAATCCTATTTGTTCTTATCTCTTGTCTCTGTTTAGACTTATGTATGTTTTAGTGTGTATTATTGGTTACCTTATGTGATCTATGAGATTACAACAAGTTTGAAGAGGTCGATTTTCCCCTGTGAGGAAGCTGAGAGATTTCCTCACATTTTTTGTAGTTTCTCCATTATTCCCCATGGCTGGGAAGTCAGTTTTATGCCGCTGAGTGCATTGGCAACAGGGATTCATGTTTTTGGTGTTGTTGGGGTCGTCTTTGTCTCCCTCACATAGCTAGGCCCTACTAAACATTTTTGCTTCATGATTTACATTGTTTCCTCAATGTGCCATACCCAGGAATTCGTTGGTGTGTTTCTCATCAGATAGGGAGCCACAATTTCCTGATTCGTGGGTGAATGGAGGTCGTATTCGCTCCTTTTATTCCCATAAACTTTTTATGTGTTTTTATTTACAATTTGGAGGTTTATGGTGGTTGTGTTTGCTCCCATATTTCCCAATAAAAATTCCTAGAATTGGATTTGCTCATGTAGGGTTGTTTTCCCCTCAACGATTATGTTTTGGCTTCCTAGGAACGTTTTGTTAATACCCTTCTCTTAAATGGTTTTCTATGTTTGATTAGCAGGTTGGCTTGGCTGGGTAAGTCCAAGGAACCATCTGTTAATTGATTGATTGTGTGTTTTATGAAAAGTGTGGCTTGGTTAAGTAAGTCCAAGGAAACCCTATTTTGTTGTGTTGTTTCCTTAATAGCCGTGGAACCTAGTTGCTCATTGTCTTGGCATGATAGTCTGTGAAACCCAACTATGTGTTGGCTTCACTATGGATGTATGGTTTTGGCTATGTGTGAGCCTTTTGTTCCCTAGTGCCTTCTGAAATCATGCCCAACTCAGGGGTGGCAGTGATGTTGAAAGATTGATGAGCACACTGGCCTATGGTTGGGTGGAACGCTGCAATGATGTAGCTAGTTGCGGGTCAACTTCTTTTCAAGATAAGTATTATTTTTTATTTTATTTCCACAACTGTGATTGTTTTATAAATTACTATGAACATGTTGAATGATGGAATGAATGAATGAATGCATTGCTGCTACTATGTATTAATGCATATGTGTATATTCTTATGTTCAATACGTGGAATGTTTGTATGGATGATTTGCTTCCGCTATATAATTGCAATTGTATGCATCTATGTATGTTTTTAATCCAATACATTTTTATGTTTATGATCATGAGGATAGATTGCCCATTTGACAGTAAGAACACCTTAGTCGCATCCTCTCCATCGTCGATATGAGGGGTGGGGACGTGACACTTTTGATCACCTTACCATTCTGAAGAAGTTTGTGCAGTTTTGTCCTTTATGGTTTCCCCAGTGGAAATATTTGTGTCTTGTGTATATCTTATATCTTATGCATCTAGTTGTACATTTTATTCTTTTAGACAAATATACTAATCAAGCTAATAATATCTAGAAAAACTAACAAATAAGGATTTTGGATGTGAAGTAGGAAGGAAATGAGAGAAATAATATGCCTTGAAGGCATGATTAGAAACTCCTCTTGCTATCATATTTTCGGTAGATACCTTAGAGAACTCCATTGTGTCAAGGTCTAATGTAAATCTCTTGGGAGATCATGTATGTGTCATATGATAGATATATAACAGGTTTGTTGCAAGGGAGGGAATATAGAGCACATTTTGAAACTCTCCATGCTTAATTTTAATGGAACCTCTCATAACAGATGGGATATATGAATCATCTCCCATATGTATGATGGGTACTCTAGAGAGATCAAGAGTGGTGAAGGATTATTTGGAGGAAACCATTTGGTTGGAAGCTTCTTAAGCAATCAGATAGTCCTTTGACTGAGTGAAGCCTGCTTTCAAATCATGACACCTCTCCTGTTCTTCTACCGGGTTTCCATATTAAGGATTCTTTGCAGCTTGAGGAAGGTAAATGTTGTTCTATTCAAGGAGATTTTGAAATTGCTCAATGGTATTCTTCATGCACTAACTTTCTGGATGAAATCCTCTCATGCATTAAGGGAATTTAGATTTTTCAAACTTTTTATTTTTGTTTTTCCTTGGAACCAGAGGCTCCATTAGAAGGGTTGTGATTCTCCTTGGGCTTCAAATTAGTATTCTTATTCTCTTTCCCTCTTTGCTTCCCTTTATCTTCTACATTCCCATAGTCTCTAGCTAAGAGGACTTGATTCTTGGATGCTTTGAGAACTCCCATCTTAATCAATTTATCTTGTTCTTAGATTAATGATTCTGCAAATGCATCTAGGGATGGAATTCTCCAATTTGGGATGGATAGATTTCAAGGGAGGAAAGTATATACAAAAACTGAAAAAATATGAGACAATCTTTCTCATAATTGAGAGCACAAGATCCTCATATGTAATACACCAATATTAAATAAATTATTATTTAATTCTTTTCGAATATTTTATTTTTTAAATATTTTAGACAAGAAGTCAAAATTAAATTTAATGGATTATTCTTTTATTGATTAAAAATAATGGAGTGAATTAGAACAGAA
Source organism: Pseudotsuga menziesii (assembly GCA_001517045.1). Taxonomy (NCBI): domain Eukaryota; kingdom Viridiplantae; phylum Streptophyta; class Pinopsida; order Pinales; family Pinaceae; genus Pseudotsuga; species Pseudotsuga menziesii. Next base: position 482,050 of record LPNX010831278.1, on the reverse strand, counting down.
ATAGCCATTGAAAGAGTGTTTGATGACCCACAAGAAGAAAAGACAAGTGGTTGAAGCTACTGAGTGAGAACTAAAGATGCAGGAGGCCCTATTCCCCAAAATCAGGTCACAACTCCTTGTGGAGAGCTAAATATCAGGAGGCTCATAAATCACCAAATACTAGGAAAAATATTATATAATAGTATGTCCATTAGCAAGCAAGAGGCTAGCAGTGGATAGGGAAATGATCTGTTAATGCAAGAGATGGTGCATTAAGTGGATTTTTCTCAGTGTGGTTTAGCGAACAGGATTGGGGGTTCTAGAGAAAGTGAGACTTGAATTCTCTAGGAGTTGGTTGGGAGGAATGACTATTTCATTTATGTTTTCCCGATATTGTTGTCAGGTTCCCTATTTCTACTTCTTATCTGGCTAAAACTAGTTATAGTAGGATTCCCAGTTTAACTATGAATTGTAACTATTTCTTTTAGTAGAAATTCTATTATGCATATGTATTGAATATTGATCTTATTATGCATCTGTTCAATATATTTCATATTAAGTATCAAATATAAATACCCTTTCCTATGGTTATATTCATGTATGTTAAATAATTTGATTTAGTATTGTACAGTTCCTAACGAATCTTTGTTCAAGCATTCATACCCTAGTCGTGACTTCGTGCATTATGTGTTGATTAAAATGATGATAAAATTGAATGAAAGATCTAATTATATGGAATATATTAAGTTTCTTATGTTCACAACATAGTATGTTAATCAAAACTATTTAAAAAGCATAAACATATTATGTTCTTGTATACGCTTAGTTAATTTACAACACAACAGACAAAAAGAACATTTTCTAGCGCTTTTAACAAACTCACAGAGAAATTGTTAAAACAAAATAAAACAAATAACACAGCCAAGTATTCTTATGCTTAAAATGAGAGTCGAAAGTACTATAAAACTAGTTATTCTCTTAACAGCTTAAGAGCCAAGAGGCTTCCATAAATCCAAAACATATCTAATTCATATTATTTAAAAAAACCCCAATATAGATCAAGAATGCCAAGATTGGGACTCAATGTGATCCAGTGAAATAATCACAGATGCAATATATGAAATCGTAAATATCTAATTATAAAAAATAATGAATCTTAAACACCCAATTATTAATTAACTAGAAGTCCTCAACTAAAGTCAAGGTTATTGACATAAGAGCTTTGATTACTTTAAGCATCTAGCTCATGATTGCACAACTAAACTCATGACTCAATCTTTACTTTTAAAAAACCAAATCTACTCTACAAAATTCAAATCAAGATTTTTCAAATTGTTATAATCAATGAAACCATCTAAATATCCATATGTGGCAGCAAGACCATCGATAGATGGTGGCCATTATAAAAAATGGTGATATGAGATATTCTTTAAACAACCATTGCATAAACATAAATAGTGATAGGATTTATCATTAAAAAAACTCAAAAATAGAACAGACCCTAGAGTGGTCATAGTTTAATTATTAAAATTCATGACAAGTATCATCGTTAACTACAAGAAACGCTTAAGTAAGAACCTGGCACAGAACCTGGGCGTTGCATTTTTATTTAAATTTAAAAAATGCACACACATGGTTTGAAACCAAGTGGTTGTAATTCCATTGAAGATGGCATCCACTGTTTTCAAATACTGTAACCCGTAAACATTTCTCACACCCAATGTTAACCCTAAGTGGTGGTAATCCCATTGAGGATGGCACCCATGTTTTCCTCTAATCCAAAAAAAATATACATATAGGAAGGTTTAAAAAAAAATAAACTATGGAATCAGTAGAGATGTCATGAAGCCCTATGTTCGGTCGAGTATAAACCCATATGGGTTGAACCAATTTTCACAGTATATCTTACAAATAACATGAAGGCTTGGTTCCCACGCAGCCACCATAGGCCAACAAACCCATGCTACAGGTGGGAAACAACCAGGTTGTATCCATCTGCATAAACCCAACAACAAAGAAATGTCAAGACTAGATAAGCAAGAAATTGTTAATTAATCAACGAACAGATTAAAGATTTGGGTTGCTCACCTTAAATATTTTGTAGAAAACCTGGGCGGAGGTGACCATGTCACCATCCTCGCTAGTTTCCCTTAACATACGTTATTCCATCCAAATGGTTAGCATCATAACTTATTTTAAAAAAAATATGAAAGAAACCAAATGGGAATACTTGCATGACCTTACATTTATCGTTTACGGAGAGGGCTAGGGGTCGAATCCTCCTGGATTACATTACCCCTCCTCTTCCTACAAGGAAAATAAACACCCATAAATTCTTTATGACATGAGAATGCACAAAATCACTTTAACAAATCAATTTCTGAGTTAGGATGATTTTACCTTGTTAAAGGAAGTTTCAAGGTCATATAAGGTGGCCCAGTTTCGAGTCCCAGCAACCAGCAAATATATGGCTATTGGCATCCATCAACGAGGACGAATCCTCCATTACACCTCGAGAACAAACATTAAAAATGACATTAACGACTGGTAAGAACTTGCACCCAAAGAAATTTTACGAAGCCACCATGAAGGGAAGAGTCTGTTACAAAGAAATCATAGACCAAATCACCGATGAAATGAAGCATTCAGCCAGGAAAAAGACAAATTAAACCCTAAGCAAAAACCCTTTCCATCGTGTTGCACAAGTGGATGACCGAGATTGAATCTCAAGAGAGAATTAAAGGCTTGGTTTCATTGCCAACTCGCAGTTAGGGAAAAACTTTATGGCTAAAGTCAACTATAGTACAAAACCAATCATAATCTTGCACTTCCCATCTTATTCCACGACGAAACTTTTATTATATTATTATATCAACGAAAACTTTATTATAGATCAAACTATGCATACGGTTTCCATATGTCCCAACCCCTTTAACACATGGTTTATGTATATAACCTTACCTTGCGAAAAGGAACATGGCTATACCGTGGGTATTTATAAAATGTTTTTCATGCAAAAATTTGGATAGGACTTAGGGTTGTTAACACCATAAGCCCTTTCCCCCAAACTCTTCTAGTTACAACATGTTTTATCATCATTCCAAGATTTAGGGTGTATAGGCTAGGGCCTAGACTTAGCGTTAGGGATAAACAACCCTAGTAGAATAAATACAACAAGATAAATGTAAAAAGTAACAAAATTTTAACTTCAGGTATGACGACAGCATGTCAATAACCTTGGAACCATCCATATGTTTTTCTAACTTGTCAAAGAGAAGTAATGGAAAACTGTCTAAGTCACTATATAAGAAATGACAAATTACTTATGATATAGTAACTATTACATGCTAGGCACATAAATATGTTGTTGTATAGTTATATCTGTATCACAAACAAAAATTTATTATGGGAGTTATAGGTGTGTTACATAATTGTATCAAAGCATGGTTACAACACTTGGCCTAAACAGGACCAACATTGATATTGATAAACCAAAAAAATAATTTTACTCTATTGTGGTTTGAATCTCTTACGAAACGGGAAGAGAAGGATAACTTTATTTTTGCAGGAAATTATGGCAGATGTAGGAATGTCTGCGGAAAAAGAATATCATCCTAGAAATCCTGTGAATGATGAAGAGAGTAATCTAAGGGAGGGTGAAATTTGGGTGAATCTAAATGAGAGTGGAAATGACAACCCATATGAGTTACAACGAACTATTAAAGAACTAATATTAGAATTAAAAAGAGTTAGGGAAGATAATGAACGAATTTTGAAATCACAATAGGAGCTAGATAAAAATTTTCTATCTAAAATACATAGTAATGAAAAAGATAAACACAAAGAACATGAACTTAATATGGAAAAATATACACCTTACAAACGTAAGGGAAGGAAGAAGGAATTTTCTAGTGATGGGGCTAAAAGATCTAGTGAGGAATCAGCTAAACACCACACAAAAAAAGATCAGGATTGTAGCGAAAGTAGTGCGTAATAAAAATAAAAAGAAGTACAAACCCTATGAAGATATTTCTGGGGAATTTTAAAAAAATAAACATCCTATGTTTAACGGTGAGATTGAGAAAGGAGAAGAGGCGGAAGCCTGGTTATATGGAATGAAGAAATACTTCCATATCTATAACTATTTTGATGAACTTATGGAGAAAATGGCCATCTATAACTTAACTATAAAAGCATATATTTGGTGGCAAGATATATAAAAAAAAGTAAAATTTATACAAGACCTTTACGTAACATGGAAAACCTTTAAGAATCACTTTAAACGAAAGTATCTTTTAGAACAATACTATGAATAAAAAGCTAAGAAATTCTACGAGTTAAGGTTAGGTGTTATGACCATGAAAGAACTATGTAGTAAATTCCTAAGTTTGCTTAATTATGCACCATATATAATAGATGAAAACCCAAAAATATAGTGCTTTCTCAACTTCTTGCCTCTTATGTGTAAAGAGAAGATTGAGTACGACAATCCAAAGACGTTGGAAGAAGCAATGAATAAAGCGTTTTTTTTGTTATCATCAAAATAAGAATAAAAGAGAAAATGTACCTAATTGGAAAACTAAAAGGCGAGATAACTTTGATCAAAGAAAGAAGAATACTAAGTTTTACAAAAATATTGGGAATAATTATAAAGGATTTCAAGGCAATAATTATAAAGGTTTTAAACCACAAAACCCTACAACAAAAGAAAGAGAACCTCCCACTACTTTTAATGAAAACACTACACAGAGGGAACCCTTAAAATGTTGGGAATGTGGTGAGCCACATTATTGTAAATATTGTCCTATAAGAAATAAAAAATTTAATAATGTTCACTCCATTCAAGAAGCTGTTACAATTGGAGACATGGCGAGAAGCATGCCCAAAATCAGTGATGCATTGGAAAATCGACAAGAAGACCATCAAACTTCAATGGTCAGAATCAAAGGTATGATAAAAATTCAAACCATATCCATACTAATTGATCCAGGTGCAAGTCTGAGTTATGTCTCACCTAGCATTCGAGAATTACGTAAATTATCACCAAAAAAATTTGAAAATATTATCTGGTATAGTTAGCCACATGTACTAAACAGAAGGTCTCTAGTTATGTGAAAAATTGTGAAATATTCACCAGCATAGATCCAAATCCTAGGCTCTATCAAGCATCGAGATGGATCAAATATCTCGGGGTGCAAACCTCTTCTTAGGTATCCATTGATTTGATTCAAACCAAAAGACACATCTTTTTATTTAAAGTCCACATATAATATTTTTATTATTAATATTTAATATTATTTATGGCCAACATATAATATTTTTATTATTTTTTATTTTGTTAGGAACTAACA
>LPNX010831278.1:451142-476435 GCA_001517045.1 Pseudotsuga menziesii | reverse complement strand
GCGCGTATATACACGGGTTTGACCACTAAAACCGCGTACATCGAGATGTGTACAAAATCCAAATCCTTTTGGAGTTTTCCTTGACATGGATCTGACTCACTTGAATCCTGGCCTTCCCTATGCCTTGAGATCGCCCATATTCGACCTTTCATTACCCCTTTGAAAATATATATGAGGAACTCTAGGATACATTAAAGGCATATGAGAGAATTGAGAGCAAAAAAACTATAGTCCATTGTTGATGGAACTTATGCTTGAGTCTGCATCCCTTTGTCCCTTAGAGCACTAGTGTGTTCTTCCCAAGCTTGCCTTTTGCTTGTGAGCTTGCTATCGAGAGATGGAGGATTGAAGTGGTGGAGGCCCAAGTGGGGGATTCAGTTTCTCCAATTCGCAGACATGCCATCAGAAGTTGTATCTTGTAATCTTTGATTTATATTAATAGAAATATCTTTTCCTGTCCAATAATGTGTGTTTGAGTGAATATTTTATCCATTGGATTATGTCAAATGCTTATACATTATTGATTATATATGCTAGAATATATCTAACACCATGATATATAGAATGCTTGTATTGTTTAGTTTTTTTGAGGAAGTAATCTATCAATTCAAGCTGAAGTTGGAAAGCTCAATGGGGATCTACTTCAACCATCCGTAATAAGGTACGAGTTCTGATCCTTTAGTGTTAGACATTTACTTTCTATTGCATATTGGAAAGGATTGATTTCTAGAATCAAGCTATCTGTTGTGGTACCCCAAGCCATAGGAATTTCTCTCCATAACAGAATTCATGACTCTGCTGGGGAGTTCCTAGTAGTTGTCCTTTGGGGTTTGTTTTATCGACATTGAATGAATTTGAATTGCTCTTTCTCCCTTGTTTCTGTGTTGGGTCTGGGGGCATGTATGACTGGTAGTGTCTGATTGATGTGAAGTTTGTCTTAGCTTGTCTATTTTCCTTGATTTTATGCACCTTTCTTCCCGTACATGAGTTTTTAACTCACAGTCGCATATACACGCGGGTTTACTGCAAACAGTCGCATATACCCTTAGTTTTACATTTTTGTGGAAGTTAAATGGTTGCTGAGTGAAGTTTGATGTTTGTTGAGTCTCCTTTGGCACTGCCTAAGTCTGTTTATACCTTTGTTTCTGACCAGAAATGTTTTTTTTAGGCTAAATTTTTTTTTAAGGTTCTTGTCATGGCATTTTCGATTTTTTGTTTGGGATTAGTGCATTAGAGTTCTTTTACCTTAGTGCTTTGCTTGAGTGTTGTTTGAGTGTGCTTGCAGATTCTAGGGGTCGTAGAATCATTCTTTTGCTTTTTGTATCTCATTTTATTTCAAAAAATCCAAAAACATTCGCTTATCATCATGCATTGCATTTTTCATTTTGCATTGTACTTGCACTAGATTTGCTTTGGAGTACTAGTTAGGACTTCATGTAGGAAAGCTTGCATCCATCGTTTGAAGAAAAATTGTGCATTTCATGTAGTAGCATACCCTATTTTCATGGACACAATGCATTTGCATTGATTGTTAGGTGTGCATTTTACTTCATGTTGTGTCATAACACCATTAGTTGCATGGTCATATCCCTATTTTGAGTAATAAAGCCGACTAAAATCAACGCTAAATTAAAATGAATTACACTCTTTTCTTTTCTAGGATGCACCAACAAGCTTAGGTTTTATGGTCTTGGAATAGTTCATTGTGAGTAAATTCTCCAAGACCATTAAACAACAACATATATGTGTCTGTCTAGGTGAGTATGTGAAATCCTTAGTATAATCAGTGTTTCTCAGGATCCTCCTCTCAAAAGTGAGTTAAGCACGAGGCAGTGTGAGCGGTTATTGATTGCGATGACCCCTAGTCATAACTAAGTAGCACCGGAGATATTTCCAAGACTGTATTCGTATCTGGGGGGTCTTTCGAGAGTTTCGGGCTTTGCTACCTTGCCCATACGGTCAATCCCGCTTGCGACTATCCGCCTGAGCATTGATTATATTGAGGTGACCTTAGTGGCCTTACCTAGGATATCGAGGGGGTACTTTGCAGGTGTTATTCTATGGGTGTCCCGGCCAGGTTGGGGTCATACAGCACAGTCACTTTACGCGTTGAAGCTGAGGGCTACAATAATTGGTTACATACCTCCGCTTATTGTGTATGGGAGTCTCAAGCCTCTCCTAGGAGAGACATACCTATTTCATTCAGGAGCTCACTTCTCCAGCCCTTGTTTGCTTGAATTTGGCTTTAGATTTTATTAGTGATTTCTCTGTGAACGATATTTTACCCAGGGTTTGCGTAAATAGAGAGTCTTTTTTATTTTTTTGAGTCATTGTGGATTCGGGTGCAGCTCCTCGCTGTTCTTGTCATTTAGCAGGACTTCTTCCTTCTACAGCTCCTCCTCCTTTGGGAGAGAGACCTAGACAATCCAGGTGGAGTATCTCACACATTGATTCACACACCATGGGAGACCATATAGAGGATATTCCTGAACCACCTTCTCCCATTCGTGTTGACGATGGGGAGTTTACTCCTACTTACTATCCTTCACCCGACTTGGCTGAGTTAGGTCCTGTGATTTCCAAGATAGGAACCTTTCATGATAGACCTACTCACTCTAGGGTTGATTCCCCATTGACGCATTACCGATATGGAATGCCAGAGGATGTCGAGACTCATTTTGAACCCGCAAGCACTAGCTATGGTAGTTATGGTATGTCTAGTTTTCCTACACATGATTTGGCATTTCATGTCGAATCTGACTTTGAGCCTAACACTATGCCTGGGGGCACTCTCATTCCTTACCATGCGGAGAGGTTTGGGAACACTAGTCATATTGCACCTTCCGTCCCAGTGGTGGAAGTTACATCACATATTCCTCCTAGGTCTAGGGTTAGCGATCCTATTAAGATACCAGACCCAAGATAGGTAACGATAGGGAATAGTATGTACAGTATTACTCAGGTTCCTCCATCCTCGGTCCCTACTTCTTCAAATGTTCACCCTCCACCTTATTCACATGGTCCTTCAGGCCAAAACGTTGCTACGAGTTATGTCCGAACTGCGGTTACTAGATCGGTTGTGTCTTAGCTTCATGCACTTCCCGTCATTTCGGGAGGTCATGCTCGTACTTCTAGAGGTCACATTCCTACTTCTGGAATGTATATTCCTACTTTTGGAACGTATGTTCCTACTTACGGAGTGTCTCATGGGACATCGCATGCGATGAATTATGGACCCTATTATGCGACGCAGTATGGACAGGGTTCTTCACCTTATGGGGGCGGGTATCAACAACCTACTTACTCTCCTAATTACGGCTTTGTAGCTCCTAATAGTCAAGGTCCACCACACTATGGTGTTTCCACGCCACCCTATACAGGTCATACGGGAGGAGGGCACTATGGCCAAGGCCATGGTGGTAATCAGACCTATATGAATTAGGGAGTGGTCCATCGACCTCATAATCCTAGGCTGCATTTCCTCACAATGCTCAATCTTCTTGAATTGTCGATATTAACGAACGATCATGTAGCTCATGACCCGGCATGGCCGGCTGTCCCTACCAAGCTTCCTTCGGACATACCTAAGTTCGAGGGAAAATCAGGAGAGGATTCGAGCAAACACATTACTACGTTTCACCTATGGTGCTCCTTGAATTCCTTACATCAGGATTCCATTCATTTGAGGCTATTTCAATGCACCCTTACAGGGCCTACCGTGAAATGGCATATAGAGCTACCTAGGGGAGCTTTCTCTTTGTTCGATGACCTTGCGATGACTTTTCTTAACCACTTGCAATTACCAGTGCATTATGACATCAATACTAAACTCTTGTCAATGTTTTGGCAAGATAAAGCCACACATATCTCTGATCATATTCAAGAGTGGCATAGACGGAAGAGGTTAATTAAATCCTTTATACCACCAGAGTTCCTCCTCGAGTGGTTCCTCAAGTTGTTATTGACATATATAGCGAAGGATGTTTCCACATCCGGAGTGCAGAATGAGGAACAAGTGATTTTTAGGGCGCAGGAACTGGACTTGATCTATGCTCAGTCCGGTTTGTCATATGAGATTATTCCAAATGCTCTGTGTTCCAGTTTCGACCCCAAAGTCAAACCGGGACCACATGTCGATGGCATTGTGGGTTGTGCAAGTGTGAAACCTGCGGATTCGATTGCAAAACAAGTTATTCAATTGTCAATCAACCAATCTACTTCGGGACAAGCTACGGCTTCATCTCAACCCACCCAAATGGTGAGTGTACTTTCTATGCAATCGTCAGAGCAGAAGGGTAACTAGCAGCCCGGACGGTATAGAAAAAAGGTTAAAAATAAGGGTAAGGGTGCGAATAAGAATGAGAATGCTAATAGTAATCACAAGAATGGCTGGAATGCTAGGGGGGACAAGTAAGCTAAATGTAAGGTTAAGTTCCCTTGCAAGTTGTGTAAGGATGATCACCTCACTTACTTGTGCCCTCGTATCGAGGAAGCCTCAAGATTCTTGGCACAGGGCCCAGCTATGCTAACTAACCCTTTACCACACAATCAAAATATGAACTCAAGGTCCCATGACCAGTCTGGTGGTGATCAAGATCCACCGGAGAGTAGTGGTCGTGGATGTATTAACATGGTATGTGCCATGAAGGTTGTGACCTGTGTGAAAGATTATGGTTCGTCACAACCCAGCATAGGAAAAGAATTTGATCCACCAGGGTCCCCTTTGCATATTGAGAAACCTGTGGATAAACCTAAAGCTACACCTAGCATTCCTAAGGGAGTCCTTAAGTGTTCAAGGCATAATCCAAAAGCACAAGCCGCCCATAACTATTTAGTTGTCGAGGATTTGGGCCACACTCCTTGTGCGATGTCTGCATTGAAAGTGCTTCAGAGTTGTCCTTCGCAAAGGAAGGTGTTGCTTTCTACCCTTGGTGTGAATGATGATGATTCTTCCTCCGTGATCAAATTTGAAACTGCAGGACTTCAGCCTTGCTTTCCTTACTATGTGTCTCTTTTGATTCACGTAGAATGTATTAATATGATCGTCAAGCGCACCGTGATTGACGAAGACGCTGCTGCTTCTGTGATGTCTTTATCCTATTGGAAGGGTCCGGGTTCCCCTGAGCTATCTATATCAGTGACCATGTTAACTGCATTCGATGGGAGATCTTTTAGGCCACACGACATCCTTCCTTCATTTAAAGTCCATTTGGGAGGGAAGACTATTGCGATAGAGGTCAAGGTGGTTGATGTGCCCCTTGACTACAATATCTTGCTGGGTAGGAACTGTATGTATAGTATGTAGGCTGTTTCTTCTTCCCTATTTCACATTGTATGCTTTCCACATAATGGGAAGATTGTAACAATTGATCAAATGACATTCAATAATTCGTCTGTTACCGCATCTTCAGGAGCTTCAATCCCGATCGTTAAACACTCTTAGCCGACAACTGGGAGTGTGGGTGTAGGCATGTATCCATCCCTCATGGGAAGCTTTAGTTTTCTTGCACCGATCCTTATGATAGGATCTAGTTTTGATGAGGCTTTGACATCTATGAGTTCGGTGTCTTTTCGCATGAGTCATATGGAAGATCCTTGGATTTTTGCTACACTGAGTACTCCGAGTGAGCCCGTCATGACGGACGTGCCATTTCCTGCAACTATCATATCCTATCAAGCTAATCTCAAGTGTGTTGTAGAGCCTAGTCCTTCCTCTTCACGAATGGAGGAGGATGACCCTTATGTGCTGCCGGCATGGGCAGTATAGTCTTCCCATGCACACGACTTCCTTGATACGGTTTTCCCTTTAGATGAAGCGATTATTGAGGCTATGTTGGGAGTTGAGCCACCATGGGAAGAACTCCATCATAGATTGTACTTTCTTCCTGACCTTGACCACTTGGAGTGTGAGGATTTTAGGGTGGTTCTTAGTCAGAGAGTTGGTAGTCCTCTGGTTCCATTAAGCTCTCCTGGTCCGATGGCTGATGGAAACATGGTGAACATATCTTCAACAATTCCTATCAACATCTCTTGCAATCCTGGAACGATAGAGAATGTCTATATTGGGGCGGAATATTCCCATGCTGAGATTCTAGAATACAGTGAGCTATTTAAGGAATTCCATGATATTTTTGCTTAGTCTTACAACGAGATGCCAGGTATTGACCCTCATATTGTTGAGCATGATATTAAGACTTACCCGAATGCTAAGCCTGTTCGACAATGGTTGCATGCAGTCAATCCGAGGAAAGCACCCACGATTAAGGCAGAGATAGAGAAGCTGTTGAAAGCCGGTTTCATCTATCCCGTTCCCTTCACGAAATGGGTTTCAAACCCCGTTCCAGTGGATAAGAAGCAGGTAGTGATCCACATATGTATTGATTTCCGCGATTTGAATCGTGCCTATCCTAAAGACAATTTCCCCACACCATTTATTGATCAAATTTTGGATGAGTGTGTGGGTAGCGAGGTTTTTTCCTTCATGGATGGATTTTCCGGATATAATCAGATACAGATTAAACCGGAGGACCAACATAAGACTAAATTTATTTGTCCTTGGGGAATATTTGCATATCAAAAAATGCTTTTCGGCCTTAAAAATGTCAGAGCTACGTTTCGGCGGGCAATGACCTTGATCTTCCACGATCTCAAGTCAATTATCGAAGTATTTTTGGATGACCTTGCTGCTCATTCTTGTATGAGAATGCGTCATCCCTATCACTTGAGATTGGTATTCGAAATATGCCGGCACTATTCGATTAGATTAAATCCTCATAAGTGAATCTTTTGTGTGAAGTCAGGTCGTTTGTTAGGATTTATCGTCTCTGAAGAGGGTATAAGAGTCGACCCTTTGAAGGTTGAGGAAATACTTTAGTTGTCTCCCCCAAAGAATATTCGTCATCTTCAGTGTTTGCAAGGCATGGAAAACTTCTCACGAAGATTTGTTGTCAACTTTACCAATTTAACTAGAGGCTTCATGCATCTCTTAAAGAAGGACACTCCCTTTTATTGGGATGAGCGAGCCCAGGAGTCCTTCGATGCACTCAAGCGATCCCTAGCATCGGCCCCGATGATTAGTCCCCCGGACTATAGTCATGATTTTCTATTATATGTGGCCGCGTCATTAGAGACGTTTGGTATGGTTTTGGTTCAAGAGGATGAGGAGCTCCAAGAGCATGTCATATATTATTTGAGCCAAAACCTTATTGATGCAGAGATTCATTATTCTCATGTTGAGAAGCTTGCTTTAGCTACCGTACATGTGGTTTAGCAGTTGAGACATTATATTCTCCTTCGCTAGACCTTGGTTATAGCCCATGTCAATCCGTTTCAAATCGTCCTCACCCGAAGGATGATTGGGGGAAAATATAATAAATGGATTGTCATTCTACAAGAATTCGATCTCGAGTTTGTTTCAGCAAAATTGAAGAAGTATTTAATTTTTGCAGAGCTTGGATCGGATTTCCCAAGCAAGGCCGAGTAGTTGGTTTGTGAAGATACGTTTGTCGACGAACAAATCTTCTTAATCTCAACTTTAGACCCATGGTATTGGGATATCATAATATATTTACAAACATTGAATACCCCTACCCACCTCTCGCGAGATGAACGATGATGATTACATCACGTCTCTAAGAACTACCTCATTGTGGATAACACTTTGTACCACCATGGGGTAGATTCCATTTTACGACATTGTTTAACTCATGAAGAGGCTGAGGTTGTGCTGAATGATTTCCACGGAGGGGCGTGTGGTGTTCATTTATCTGGGCTTTCTACAGCTCAAAATATTTTAAGAGCAGGTTATTTCTGGTCGTCGATCTTTTAAGATTGTGTTGATGTGATCAAGAGGTGCCACCCTTGCTAGGTGTTCACACATAATATGCACTCAAAAACTACCCCGTTACATCCCATTATCACCGTCGGTCCCTTCACTAAGTGGGGGCTCGATTTTATGGATTGCAACCCAGTTTCAGCATGGGGGCACCATCATATTATAGTGGCTGTTGATTACTTCACAAAATGGGCTGAGGTTATGCCTACAGTAAAATTCGACGGTGAGAGAACCTCTAACTTTGTATTTAACCAAATTATTACTCGGTTCAGGATTCTGAAAGAGCTTGTCACTGACCATGGCTCGCACTTTCAGAACCATATGATGGAAGAGTTGGCATCGAAGTTAGGGAATAAGAAAGAGAAATCCTCTTATTACTACCCTCAAGTGAATGGACAGGTAGAGGCAGTGAATAAATCACTCAAATCCATTCTCCAACGAACCATTGCACAAAGCAAGAATAATTGGCACATCATGTTATATCCTACTTTGTGGGCATATCAAACCGCTGTTAAGACTACCACTGATTTTTCTCCATATCAACTTGTACATGGATTGGAGTTGATATTGCTGGTTGAATGCAAGATTCCTTCTTTGAATCTAGCTGTAGAACTCTTACCAGACACTTCACCATTGGAGGAGCATTTGGTTCACTTTGAGCAACTTGATGAGCAGCGTTGGGATGCCTTGGTGGCTCTAGAAGTCAATAAACATCGTGTAAAGGTCCAATACGATAAGTTTGTCTGCCCAAGGAGGTTTAGTGAGGGAGACTTGGTCCTTTTGTGGGATCAACCGAAAGAACCCTTGGGGGCAGGGAAATTTAATCCTATGTGGCGGGGTCCTTAGGTGGTCAAGCGTGTGTTAGAGAAGGGTGCGTATGAGTTAGTGGATTATGAAGGAATGGCCTTAGCGAAGCCTAGAAATGGGCTCTATCTCAAGAAATACTATGCATGATCTTCAACTAAGGCTGCTTATTGTATATTATTGTACAATTTTGCATAGTTAGGTCTTTTTCTTACCGTGATCGGATTTGTGATTAGTTTCCGTTTCTTTTGGCAGATGTCAATGGAATCTTCCACCTACATAGGATTCGCAGATGGTGCGATTTGTCACACTCAACACTCAACCTCTGCTGCTTGGGTGATTTATACTCCTATGAGTCAGGTATTTTCTTCAGGAGGCATATGTCTACAGCCATCTTCCAACAATGTTGTTGAATATAGTGCCATTATTGAGCTTCTACGGGATGCCATTTCACATGGCATTCTCTCTCTTGAGGTATGTCTTGATTCATAGTTAGTAGTGTCACAGCTTAATGGTTTGTACCATGTTAGAGATTTGACGTTATTGAGAAGATTCTTACGTGTGAGATTGTTAGAACGACAATTTGACAATATAACATATACACATATTCCAATAAATAATAATCAAGTTGCTGACTCATATGCTAACTACGTGTTAGATTGGCATTTGTTTCATTCAGAGTAAATTAATCACAATCACAATTTTTACACTTGTAAATAAATAAACTGATCACCATAAAAATTTTATATATAAAAACCAAAATGTGATAATACATAGTGTCATGATACAAAATTGGGGCTCTCGAGCCACCAACATACAATACACGGTAGTAAAAAATGTATACACTCCCAGGTGTCTAATCCTGTGGAGGAGGAGGAGGGTTGTGATCATGGAAGGTCACTACAGCTCTAGCTAGCCATCGGAATAATCGCACCCATGCGCGTGGTCCACCCACCACCTGCCGCTGCATAGCCTCAAGCAAGTCCTCGACTTGTGCCATGGGAACCCTATGTGTTAGTCTCACAAAATTGGTATGAATGCTCTGGAGCATTCGCTTCGCATCCACACCCGTTATATCATCTCCTCTTCCCCTCCATCTATGATGAGGGAAGCCTTCTGGCTATCGTGGTCCCACATCTGCACATAAATGCTAGATGTCACTATGTATTGTCACGCAAAAATATGTCTTTTTGATTCCATATAATCAAGAAAACACAAAAAAATTGAATAACTCAAAAAATCTAAAAAAGAGAGGGTCAAGATTCGTTACCTATATCGCCATATGTCGATCTTGGTGGTAGCGGCATGTTTGGGTCCCCCCGAAAATCTATCCCCGCATAGGGGTATTAATCGATGGCAACTATCTGTCGTCGCCACCATGGAAATAATTCAGCTGCATATGGTTTGGCCACCTTACCACCCCCCAGTCTGAGCATCGCATCTACCCAACGTCGTTGGGCCGAATCTCGAACCTCATGTAGAGGAACGTCCACTCTGGGGCTCGATCCTGGAACATGCTCGAATAAAAACGTGCTCAAAATACTGTTGAACCCAAAGTTCTGCACTCTACCTGCCTTACACTCATTGAGCTGATGTTTCATGTTTCTCAGTACTGTCGTGCTCCAGTCGTAAATCGTGGGTCTCATGCACTCCACTGCATAGAACATCAGAGGCCGCGAGGCCTGGTGGATTGATGCCAAGCCTGATATATTTCCCAATGTCAATAGTATGGCCTCTAGGCCCAGCACCTGTATAGCATTGGCAAGGACCTGACTCCCCACCTTCTCTGTGTCTGGATAGTAGTACACCACAATGTACTCATCGATAGTTAGGCCACCTCCTGGCCCACCACGAGAACGAAGGTTCACTACTTCCCCTCATCTAGAAAGACTTGTAATAAAGTATATGTCCTCCACCTCTATAGTGACGGACATCCCATCTATATATAAGGACTCCAAGTCTGGATCCCAGTAATCCACTAGCATATGTAGTAGTCTTGGTTTGGCCCTCAAACCACCAAGACACCAAAACTTGTAGAGTCCACATGCACATAGAGCTTGTTGAGCCATTAGATTGGCCCTTACTACTTCCTCTACCTCACCATGTTCATGCTCTCTCCACTCTAGGACCATCCTGCACAAGAAATTGCAAATTTTCCCATTAGATTATTGAAAAAAACTTATGTGTGGCCTCATATGCAACTGTTTTCAAAACAACCACATATGTACGCAGGTTTGGAGGAATTTTCTACGTATATCCACCCTATACGTGGAAAAACCCTCGATTTTCACTTGGGCTGCAGTGCCCATTTTAGTGTGGCCTAGAAATCTTAATTGACCATGGAATTTCATAAAAATTGCATCAAAATGAAAGAGAAGAGCATGGGTAAATACCTGGAAGAAATGGTACTGGATTCCGCCGGCTGGATCTCTTGGAATTCACTGTTGAAAATCTGAGCTTGTTGTAATCTCGTAGATCACATAAGGTTACCAATAATACATACTAAAACATACATAAATATAAAACAGAGACCAGAGACAAGAACAGATAGGATTACACAGATTATATTATTATAGTGAGTCCATACAATGTAGAGAACTGAACTGAGTTCTCGTTTGGCTCAACGGCCTAATATATACAATTTACAAATAGTTACAAAATAACTACCTATCGGTTCGGTGAACCGACACGACTTTTAGTTAGCCGACCTAATATCCTAGTTTAGTCAGCCAACCGACTTAGTCGGCTGATTGACTAAGTCGTCCCATCGACTTAGTCGGTTGATCGACTTAGTTGGTTGATCGACTAAGTCGTTCTTCATTCAAGTCAACTTGTCGACTTGCTCCTTCTACATCTCCCCCACGGACAAAACGTTTCTTCGTCCTGAAGAAACAAGGAGGCACAAAAAATATGTTTGTCGGACCCTTCAAAAATGCTATTGTGGTGGATTGTGCAGACGGACAGTTGGTCATTTCTGGACGCAGATCTCGACAATGGTCGGAGCTGTCATGGCAAGGTGATGCTAAAAATCTATCCAACTTTGTAAATCTTTTTGAATGTCGATAGTTAATGTAGTTAAGATGGACAGGACCGACATCTTTTTCGAAATGGGGACTGTTAGCACTCATAATGTACCCAAGGTTGTAAAGGTAAA
Source organism: Pseudotsuga menziesii (assembly GCA_001517045.1). Classification (NCBI taxonomy): domain Eukaryota; kingdom Viridiplantae; phylum Streptophyta; class Pinopsida; order Pinales; family Pinaceae; genus Pseudotsuga; species Pseudotsuga menziesii. The sequence goes on along the minus strand of LPNX010831278.1, from coordinate 464,643 downwards.
TCCCAAGGTAACAACAAAACCACTTTAGAAAGAAACTAGTTTTTCTTCCAGAGAGGGATCTCTCAATACAGATTTAACGAGACCAGATATAGTTAACATCCAAAGATTTGTATAGATGGTTGAAACAACACATAACCATTGGGCATGGAGTCACATAAAAATAAAAATATCACAAAGACATGTACATGAGATTTATCAAAGGGAAGGTAATCATTTCATCACAGTCATTCATTTAATTCAGGTGAGATAGAAGAGACAATGAACAACCCATTAATACAGAGCATCAAATATGAGTTCTATATTAACTTTAGTAGAAGAATGTATAAAATATCCAAAATGATGATCAGAGCATAAACATTATGAATTCCAACCATCAAATACTGTGTTTCAGATATGAAGAAAAAACAGAATGAAGCGTTACACCGGAAAACACAATCACATAAGGAAAGAAATACAGACTGTAATGGAAACGACACAGGAATCTCTAATAATTATTATGAATTCGCTCTGTTATTCAAAAATAATATGTCTTTCAAAACATTCAACAACACGATGGGTTTCGACCCCCATCAAATAAAATAGATGCAATTATATACATAAATTGATTCATCTTCCAAGAAGAGTCATAACTGAATGACCAGTTTAATTAAAGTCTTGTAACTAAATTCCTAACTTCTAGGAATAAACTACAGCTTTAATCCTAACAGATCATTAAATTAAATCAACTTGGTACAAGGCTTATTCCAGCAGCTCCTCAGTGCGCGACATCTGTTCTCATGAATGAAAGATGTATTTTTTCTTTTCGAACCTTTCCATGGATTTCCATTGCTCTGAGCTTGGGGTATCATATTCCATCATCTCTCGAATTGACACCTCCAACTCCATGTAAGCTTCATATGATACCTTGGGAAATCCTCTCCTGATAATCAGGAACTTTTGTAAGATTTCGAAATCCTTTGTCAATTTGTCCACAATAGCTTTTCTCGTTAGGCCTTTTTCCAAATCATCAAATTTGGAATGATCCATGCGGCTTTGAACTAACAAGCCATGATAGTGCTCCTGAGAAAACATCCGTCCCTCCTCGTCCCAAAAGGAAGGAAGGCCGTCCTCAAATAGCTCTTTGAAAACCTGCTTGAAGTTATTAACCTGTGAAACCATTTCATCTGCCTTGTCCTGGACCGTCTTCATTAAATGGTGCTTGTGGATAAACCTTTTAGCCCATAGTACTATTGATATTCTATTTTTTATTTCCATGTCATGTAATTTCTGGTATGTTAATGAATTTAAAAAATTCAATGTGTTCTGGGTTGTGGTAAGGGGTCTTCTCTCCATATTTTCATTCACTAACTTTAGCCTTTGGTGGGCCAAATTGATCAATATGTTTTGATCATCCATAAAGTTCAGATGGTGCCTGAATTTAGTGATTTCTATAGATAAGGTGTTCCAAATTATATGCTTCGCCACCTGGAGAGGACCTTTCCCAATGTTTCTTTCTTTTAGTTCATTGAATTTCTTTTGTAGCTGATTCCTGTCTTGCAATATTTTATTTTTATTCTCACTTACTTTGGCTAATTTAGACTTGATCTTTTCATTTTCTACCTTTAACTCTTTTATTTCTTCATCCTTTAGGCTTACCTGGGACATAGGTACTAAGAAATCATCTGCAGAAAAATCATTTAATCGCTTCTCAATATTAACAATAGACAGGTCCTCATCTTTGGGAGTCTGACTCATCAATTTCTCCATGCTCTCATTTTCATCATTTTGGTCCTTTTTTAGCATGGCGATTTGAGATATCAGCTCATTCTGTTCAGTTTTCCATCTGTCTTTTTCCTCTTGTAAATTAACAGCTCTTCCTTTATGTTCCATCATCTCCTGGTGGATCTTGTCTTTCTCTTCTTGTAGTGCCAATAATTCAGATGATTGAACATGCTCATTGCTTGGGATCTTCAACTTTTTCTTCAAAACTTGGAGAGCATTGTCCTTTTCTTTCAGCATTCTTCTAATCGCTTGGGCATTATCTTTTTCACTTCCTGAACTGATAATATATGCTTGTAGCTTTTTAATTTGAATGGCATTGGCATTATTTTCAACTTTTTCATGTTTTACTTTAACCTCTAACTTATCTACCAAAATTTGTAGCTTTTTGATTCTCATCATAGCTTGCAATAGGTCTGAATAAATAATGTCACTTGTTTGCTTGTGTAGTTGTATCTTGTCGGGTACAATAATCTTGTCCAACCTTACTTCCATCTCTGTCATCTTTTTATCATTAACCATGGCCAATTTGAAGGTATTTATTTCTGTATCTCGGGCAGAAATCAAGGAGGTTTTTGGATTGCTTAAATTCCTTACCCGTGGGAGCACATTTCTTGTCTCTTCTAGAGACTGCTTTCGCTTATCCATGTAACTGGCCTTGAGTTCCTCTTTGGACTTAAAAATTGGGCTTGATTCTGAACCATCTACACTTTTAAAAGAAAACGGATTTACTTGTATAGATTTTGTTGGGACTAAAGCAACTCTCTTGAAATCATGAGAAATATCTTCACTTGAAACTCCACCAACTTGTAACAATTTTTCCTTTTTGTGTGACCCATCTTCATCCACTTCCATGCTTTCAATTTCAGACAGACTCCTTTTAATCAGAACATTATGACCCTCTGATACTTGTGATACTGTAACTGGTAATGTACTTGCATCTCCATCAGACCCTGGAGTTTCCATAAACTGCAACAGATTTGTTGTTTCATTCAATCCTTCAATAAACTGTTGTTCAAACGGTTTTTTTTTGTTGGCCTGCTTCCTTAGGGAAATTATGTGGTGAGGATCATAATTTGCCTTTGGCTCTTTTTGAAATTCGATGCTTCCCAATAAATTTTCAATAAACACTAAGGAACCTTTATTTTTGAAAATAAAAGAGCCAACCTTGAGAGGGAATTTGATATTTGAAGATTTTTAAAAGGCTCCAAAATGTTCTTCCTCTAAATGCAACCTTTTCCTCATGAATTCTAATGCAAAAAATCTGGGAGTGAGAAAATAAGGTAACTTATATGGTTCCCCAGTGAATCCATATATCCTCAAAACAATACAATCTTTATGCAAGAACCATTCTCCAACTCGATCCTCAGGCGAGGACTGCATCAGGCATTTCATATCTTCGAACACACGGGGCAGCATTTCATAGAACAACATTTTATATATCTCTGACATGATTGAATTGGCAAACTCAAACATGCTGATCTGCTTGGGAAAATCAAAAAAGAAGATGGTGCTCAAAAACTGTAATTCAGTGACATTTGAACACAGCAACATGTTCAACAAGTAAGTTCGAAATTTAAAGAACCTGACCTTTGGGAATTCACTTAACTGAAGGTGTATTGCTTCTGCCAAGTACTAATCTAGACTGAATACAGGAACCTATTAAGACTCTGAACCAAATGAACTTATTTTTAACAAAAAACCAAGGATGACTTCATTTACGTGACAATCATCGTCAAGACCCAAAATTTGACAGACCAGGGATACCACTAATTGAACTTCACTTTTGAAAATATGAACATGGTAAGGCAGGAAAAGACTGTCTAATGACTAACCCTCTTTCAAAATAATGGATAGGAATTTGCAACAGACTTCAGTGATACAACTTTTGTACAATTCAGAAAGAATAGACTCATTTACAGGTTCACGGTTGTGAGGGTAACTGTCGGGCAGGTTTAATTTTTCGTGGATGACCTTGGCATTGATTTTATAGAGTATTTGAGAAGTAGAATGAATGACAATGAATCTTTGAGAAGGGGAATAATTAACCGCGCACCACTCTGCGAATTCAGCAAAATGCATGGTTTGTTCAATGGAAAAATAATATAAAAAGGATTTACAAACATTTAATACATCATTTCCCTGTGAATTATAATGCCACAACCTCTCTTTACTGACTGATACACTTCCTATGGACAGGAACGGGTCACACACCCCTCGGTCTCTATCAACCAGATAGTCTTCCCAGTCATCTAAAATATGACCAGATCCTCGCAATTCCTTTTCTTGGTCCATACTTCAGTCGATAATGGTAACCAGATAGATGAATTATGGATGTTCGAGCCTTACCTATTATCGTGGATGTGTGCATTTGAAATTGACAGTCGAAGGTTGACAAGCATGCAGGTCTTTTTCACAATCGTCCGGCAGCAATAAAATAATCACCGAATAAGTCAACTATGCTTTTATAGGACCCCACTCTGGAGGCTCCCTTTGGCGGTTTCCACCAAACCAATTTTTCCTCCGGAATGCGCCATGGTCGACCATGTGTACAATGTTTTTTATTCCGCTACCTCCCTTTACTTCCAACTATCGTGCAACTTCATGCTCCGGATCCATCAGTGACCGTCGATCTATTTCACCTTTATTTTTTAGCCATCGGATCGAGCGACATGTACCTAATTCCGCCGAGCGTCCTCGTCTTATCAAATGTGCAAGTTCCCGTCGCGGATTCATCCACGATTGTCGATGTAATTCGCCTTTATTTCCCCACCTTTAGATCAAGTGAATGTACTCCATTCCACCGAGCTCCTTTGTTTTAACCAACGTGTAGGTTCGCAAAGCGGAGTTTACACAGACTGTAGATCCCATCAAGTGGATCGATGACCGTTGATCCATATATTACATCAAATGCCCACACGTACTTATCTTTCTTACATGTTTTGGAGAGCGGAGACAATACAGGCCGTCGATCTCCATCTTTCCACTTCGCACCGTTAGATCTTTTGATAACTCATTGTTTTCTCCTCTTGCCATACTTTCATACCATAAAAAATTTAACCAAAGTATTATAAACGACCATTACCCCTTTTTCACTATGATCTTTTCGAAACTCTGCTAGGTAGGGTTGTTAACAAATGGCTCCATCTGGGGATGATATCCTCCCTGCGAGGTATCAAAGAACTCGTAGACCAGGTGCCTGTTTTTTGATTTTTCACAATAACTTCCAGAAAACTCATCTTTTGTTTTTCGTAGATATATTATTTTTTTGTTTTTAGAAAGAAAAGCACGCCTCCAGTATCTTAGGGCCTTCACTACGGGCTTCAAATACATTCGGCTTACCATTCATGTTGACTTTGTAAAGAGAGATAAGTATGTACAGGCTATAATACAAAATTTACCCTCCTCCTTAGGACAAGTAATGTTTCAGATACCTTCCATTTATGGGGTTACTATCCAGAGGGAGCCCGTTAGGATATTCCAGCAGAAATGTGTTTTTCCCTTTGTAACCAGCAACAACATAAGGACCTACCCACATCTGATCAAATTTCCCATGTTTGTCTTCTTTAGGAGCATCCCACTTCAAGACCAAATCATCAATCTGAAACTGTTCTTCTTTGATTCTTCTGTCAAAAGTACTTTTCATTTTTTCTTGATGTAACTGCACCTTGTCATAAGCCTTATTTCTTTGTTCTTCCAACCCAATAATCTGATTTATTCTCCTTTGCATGTGATTTGGTTCTTCCTGTTGATCTTGAAAATATCTCATAACTGGAACTCCTAGCGACGCTAGAAAAACTACTTCAGTCCCATACACTAGTTGGAATGGAGACATGCCAATCGCCCTTTTGGTACTAATCCTGTCAGCCCAGAGAGCATACTTGAGTTTGGTGTGCCAGGACCTTTTGTTATCTTCTAACAGCTTCTTGATGATCCTTACTAGGATTTTATTAGAAGATTTCGCTAACCCATTTCCCTGCAGATAATAGGTAGTTGAATGATTGAGGCTTATATGATACTTATGACAAAAATCAATCATTTTCTTGGATTTGAACTCAGCTACATTATCTGTTACTATCCTTCTGGGACATCCAAATCGAGCTAATATATTTTCCTCAAGAAATTCCATGATTACAGTTTCAGTTGCTCTTCTGGTGGGGATAGCTTCAATCCATTTTGTAAAATAATTTGTAGCTGTCAAAATCCATTTGTGTTGTCCTGAGAAATTGGGGTTTATTTCGCCAATGAAATCCAAACCCCACTGCTGAAAAGGAGCTTCCACTGTTATGGGATTCAAAGGGAGAGGAAGTACTTTTCTCTTTCTGTCAAAAATTTGGCATTGATGACACTTACTGGTTTCTTTATACACATCTGAAAATAATGTAGGACAATAATATCCTGCTCTTAGAATTTTGTTTGCCGTCGCCTTCCAAGAATGATGCCCCCCACAATCTCCCTTATGAAATTATTTGACTGTATGCTGAGCCTCATTTTCCAAAAGACAATTCAGCAACACTCCTCCGGGGTCTTTCCAATAAATATATTGATTTAGGATACAAAATTTGGCAGCTTTTAATTTTATGGATCGGGATCTTGACTTACTCAACCCCTCCGGTGTTCGCAAATTTTGAAGGACATATACAATATCAAAATACCATGGAGAAGCCACAAAATCAGCCATTACTTCCACTTCTGTATCTAGTTGATTAGCTTGATGAGATAAGAAATTAATTTGCAAAGCTTCACAATTTGAATTAGCCATCATTTTAGCTAATCCTTGTCCTTTAATCAACTTGGTGGGATTTATTTTGATATCATACTCCAACAATGTAGCAATCCATTTTGCTCTTCTACCTTCTAGATCTGGTTGTGTCAAGATTCCCTTTACTGCAACAGATGGAACATTTGCAATTATATGCGAATGTAGAATATACACTCTGAAATCCTTCAATGCTTTGACTAAGTCATAAGCTTGTTTCTCCATAATGTCATATTTCAATTCTCCATCCCTTAACATTTTGCTAAAAAATGCTATGGGCTGTTCCAAATTCTCATCATTTTTCTGTAATAGAACTATTGCTATAGTGTATTCTGAAGCATATGAAAACACTGAGAATTCTTTGGTAAAATCTGGGCTCACCAACACAGGAGCCTCTGATTCTTTTTTTTTTATTTCCCAGAAAGACTTTCTAGCTTCAGCATTCCATTTTATCTCGTGACCTTTCTTCAACATATTTGTGATATTCATTAAGATCTCAGCAAAACTTGGCACAAACCTTCTCATAAAATTTACCTACCCCAAGAATGATTGTATCTCTTTTTTACTCCTGGGTTCACCTACTTTTAGAATTGCACTCACCCTTTCAAGGTCAATTTTTATTCAATCCTTTGATATTATATGGCCCAACAACTTTCCTTCTTCCAATGCAAAATTGGACTTCTTTCGATTCAATGATATGCCAAACTTCCTACATTTCATGAAAACTTTCTCCAGGTGACGCAAATGCTCTCTGTCATATTTTGAATAGACCATGATATCATCCATTTAGATCACTACAAAATTCCTGATTTCCCCTACAAAAGAAATGTCCATAGCCCATTGGAAAGTAGCTCCTGCATTCATTAAGCGAAAAGGCATCTTTGCATACATAAAAGTTCCCCAAGGTGTAGTGAAAGCAATTTTTTCTTGATCTTCAGGTAATACTTTGATCTAATTATAGCCGAAAAAACCATCCAACATTGAAATTCTTTCAGCTCCAACTAATTTCTGCAATATATGGTCCATCTTTGTCAAAGTATAATTATCCTTCATAGAAACTTTGTTCAAGTTCCAGAAATCTATACACAATCTTATTTCTCCATTCTTCTTTCTAACAGGAACAAGGTTTGCAACCCACTTCGAAAACCTTAGAGTGACAATGATCTTGGCATCAAATAACTTTTTAATTTCCTTCTCAATAATAGGGAGTAACTTAGGGTTTATCCTTCTGAGCTTCTGCTTGAAATCTTTCTCTCCAGGCTTTATAGGAATAGTATGATGTATGATAGATGTATCATACTCCTTCAGATCTTCATAACTCCAAGCAAATACATCTGTATACTTTTTCATTAATTTCACATACTCTTCTTTTTCTTTTTCAGGCAATTTCTTGGATAATTTTATAACCTTAGGATTCTCTTTAGTGCCAATATTCCTATTTTCAACAGCATCCTCAACAGGATTTACTTTTGGATTTTTGGCAACATCGTTTTGATCAAAAAAAATTTCTAATGGAATTAGCCCTCTTGGTATGAAATTATTTTTTACCTGAATAATATCCTTACCTCCTAAGGTTCCCTTTAATTTTCTGGCATCGTTCCCTTCTTTCTCAAGATATTCATCATCTTGAATACTCTCGTCATTGTCATTTTCAGTATCAATAGGAGTGTTCACAAATTCTTCTGAGAGTTATAAGAACCTCCTGATCTGCATGTCGTCTCCGAACACTTGCCAATATTTATAATTATCAGGAATAGAGGGTCTATTCACAATTTCCACCTGGTATTCCCTCTGACCAGCAACAGGGGTTTCAAATTTTCCATCGGCCACAGCTAAAGAATCAACTACCAAATTTTCATGTCTAGGAACTACCTGAATTGTATGCTCTGTAAGGAAGTTTCCCAACATATCCCATACTTCATTTCTATAAGCTCTCATCCGAGGATGCCTGGTTTGATAGCTTTCATTTACTTGATTTATCACCAACTCTGAGTCCCCCAAGACTCTTATCTTTTGAGCTCCCAAATCTTTCAAAGCATGCAATCCCAGTAGAAAAGCTTCATATTCTGCCACATTATTTGTGCACTCAAAAGTTAATTTATATGATAAAGCTTTGAAATCATGAATAGGAGAAATTATATACACATCGACTCCAGCACCTATTTTTGCAGCAGATCCGTCAAAGTACATAATCCACTGGCCTTCCCTTTTTTGTTTCGCTTCCAAAGCATCCTGCTCCAGCACTTCCTTTTCCTTATTCTCCTCAAACTTCTTCTACAATGCCTCTTCTATATCATGTGGAACAACATCATTAAAGAAAATGGAAGACCCCAAATCAGTATCAACAGCATAGATGTGATGAATTTTAGGTTTATCTTGACTGCTCACTACATAAGGGGTTCTTTTTTCACTATATAATCTTCTACTTCCATCTCAAACAGGAATTGTAGCATAAGACATATCCATCTGTAAACTACCTTTCAACTTGCAAGTCCAAGATCTTGACAACAGTACCCCGAACTTAGGTGGAATATCTGCCACGACCACATCCATGACTATAGTTTTAGATGGCAATTTATTTAGGGTTACCACCATATCTTTAATCAAACCAAGGAATTTCACTCTTTTAGAATCAAACGAGTACAAATCTTTGTAAGCTCTTGTTACTTCTAATCCCAAACTCTCTACCACCCCTTTTGGCATTAAGTTATGTGATTCCCCTGAGTCTAGCATAGCATTGTGGACCACCTTATCATGCACATTTAAACTCAAATAGAAAGGAGGGACTTCTTGACTTTCTAAATTTTCAACCTTTGACCCAAACAAAATAGTAGGGTTATCATCGTTCAATTCTAAAATGTCCGATTGCCATTCTCCTTGATTTTCGACCATTTTTGTGATAGTATTTCTGTATTCAGTGTTTCTCAATAACGCATTAAATGAAACAGATATTTTTAGCTTTGAAAGTTCATTTTGTAAATTGAAGCCAGAACCATTTTTTTCCACATCAACCGGAGTCGCCTGCTTCATTACCTTATCTCTTTGTACAACATTTTCAACCTCTTTATTTACAAAAGACTCTTTTTGTAGTTCTTTTCCCTTTTCTACATTCAAAGAACTAGTGGAAGGATGATTTGGGTTTGCCTTTCCTTTATTTATTAGGACATCCCTATTCCTCAGTCTGATTTTCCTCTGCACATCATCCATAGCGTGTAAATAACCCCTTTAATACTACTCGGTCTCCATTTCAAATTCTTCACTTCCATCTTCCCGTCTAAACATGTTATGCTCTTCCTCAGTAAGATATATCTCTGAGTCCTGTTCTCCAAAAAGATGAATCTCATTTTTAGTGGGATCTTCTTCATCAGCAACATAATTTTTCGGGAATGGTGGACGAATTTGTTGTTCCTCCTGATTTCTTGGATTTCTTACGTCTCTTTTGTCGGTTTTGGGGAGGAACAGGAGGATTCGGTCTTCTGAAATTAGGATTCCTGATTTGAGGCTCAGCTTGTTCTCTATTGAATCCCCTATTATCCATAGTTAATATATCCATCAACTTTTCCATGGATTTCAACATCATTTCAAATTTGACATCATTAGTAGAAGAAGAAGCAGAAGGCAAATTTTCTTGCTTTTTTCTTCTATCAATATCTCTATGTTTCATCTTTCCACTTGCCATCATATTTGCTTCTACTTCTAGAGCATCTGTAAACATGGCGGCAAGAGTTGTTGATTTTCTCTCCCTTAATGAAAATGAAAAATCATTACCAAAATCTCCAGCATAGTGCAATTTGGCTGCGGCTGCAGAAGGTTTTATATCTTTCGGAATGGAATTCATAAACCCTCATAAATCTGCTATAAAATTCATGGACAGATTCAAAACCTCCTTTTTTGAGACTGTTATACTGAGATAAGAGCTGCAAAGGGTTCTATTTATCATCCCACCTATCTAGAAATGCATTTTGGAAAGCCTGAAAATTTATTATAGATCCATTAGGAAAATCTTTAAACCATTTCTTTGCCTCACCTGACAAACTTTGGGCAAATAACCGGATTTTAACATCTGGATAATCAACTTCTTCTAAGTCAATGAAATCTTCAAATTTGGCAACATGATGTTTTGCGGTTACATCACCTTCCCCATCAAACAAAGAAATTATTTGAGAATAGTTTTGAGGAAGGTCATGTAATAAAGGAGGCAAACGCAAGAGGGCAAATCTGGCTGCCATTGGTCTAGGTGGATTCACAGGAACTGAAGAGCTTTGAGTATTTTGAGAGTTAAATGTTTCAAATTTAGTGGTTTGTTGTAAATATCTCCAGAGGGAATCCAAAAAATAAGATTCTAACCTACGAGGATTGAACTCAGTATTCTTAAGGTCAGACTCGGATTTGGTTCTCAATAGACTTTTCCCAGCATTAATGTTATAGCGGATTTCACCACTCTAGGTGAATCACACTTTGTATGGCCTTCCCCTATCCCGCTGCAGACTCTTTAGACCCCATGGACCATATTTTATCCTTTGATGTTTCCTTGATCATCCCTAAAACTATATAAAAGATTATATACGTGGTTTTTTCCCTGATAACCGCGTACATATGCGAGTTTGACCCCTATAACCGCGTACATCGGGATATGTGCATAGTCCAAATCCTTTTGGAGTTTTCCTTGAAATGGATCCAACTCATTTGACTCCTGGCCTTCCATATGCCTTGAGATCGCTTGGATTCGACCCTTCATTATCCCTTGTGAAGCTATATAAGGAACCCCTTGGTACATTGAAGGCATATAGAGAGATTGAAAGCAACGAAACTATAGTCCATTGTTGCCGGAATTTATGCTTGAGTCTGCATCCCTTTGTCCCTTTGGAGCACTGTTGTGTTCTTCCTAAGCTTTCCTTTTGCTAGTGATCTTGCTATCGTGAGATGGAGGATTGAGGTGGTGGAGGCCCAAGTGGGGGATTCAGTTTCTCCGGTTCGCAGACGTACCGCCAGAGGTTGTATCTATCTTGTAATCTCTGATTTATATTAATAAGAACTATCTTTCCCTATCGAATGATGTGTATTTGATTGAATATTGTATCCATGGGAATATGTCAAATGCTTTTACATTATTGATTATATATGCTAGAATAGATCTAACACCATGATATATAGTATGCTTGTATTGTTTACTTGTTGTTGAGGAAGTATTATATCAATTCAAGCTGAAGATTGGAAAGCTCAACGGGGATCTACTTCAACCGTCCAGAATAAGGTACGAGGTCTGATCCTTTAGTGTTAGATGTTTTATTTCTATTGCATATTGGGAAAGATTGATTTCTGGAGTCAAAGCTGTCTGTTGTGGTACCCCAAGCCATAGGAATTTCTCTCTGTAACAAAATTGGTGACTCCACTGGGGAGTTCCTAGTAGTTGTCCTTTAGGGGTGATTTTCTCGACATTCAATGTATTTGAATTGCTCTTTCTCTCTTGTTTTTGTGTCGGGTCTAGGGGCATGTATTCCTGGTAGAGTCTGATTGGAGTGAAGTCTGTCTCAGCCTGTCTGTTTGCCTTGTTTTAATGCACCTTTTCTTCCTGTACGCGGGTTTTTGATTTACAGTCGTGTATACCCTGGATTTTTCCCTTTTTGTGGAAGTTAATTGGTTGTTGGGTGAATGTTATTAGTTGCTGAGTCTCCTTTGGCACTGCCTGAGTTTGTTGTGACCTCTGGTTCTGACTGGAAATGTTTTTTTTTTTAGCCTAAATTTTTTTTTTAGGTAAGTTCTTCTCATGGCATTTTCAATTTTTTGTTTGAGATTAGTGCATTAGAGTTATTTTACCTTAGTGCTTTTCTTGGATGCTGTCTATGTGTGCTTGCAGAGATTGGGGGTGGTAGAATCATTCTTTTTCTTTTTGCATCTCTTATATTTTCAAAAAATCCAAAAACATTTGTTTATCATAATGCATTGCATTTTGCACTTCACATTAGATCTAGATTTGCTTTGGAGTACTAGTTAGGACTTCATATAGGAAAAATTTGCATTCATCATTTGAAGAAGAAATTGTGCATTTCACGTAGTAGCATACCCTGTTTACATGGAAACAATGCATTCACGTAGTAGCATACCCTGTTTACATGGAAACAATGTTACGGTGTGCATTTTACTTCTGTTGCATCATAACACCACTAGTTGCATGACCATATCCTATTTTTGACTAATAAAGCCAACTAAAATCAATGCTAATTAAAATGGATTACACTCTTTTCTTTTCTAGGGTGCACCAACAAGCTTAGGTTCTAGGATCTTGGAATAGTTCATTGTAAGTCAATTCTCCATGATCACTAAACAATAACATCTAGGTGTCTGTCCAGGGAGTGTGTGAAATCCTTGGTATAACCATCGTTCTCAGGATCCTCCTCTCAAATGGGAGTTAAGTATGAGGCAGTGTGAGTGGTTATGATTGGGATGACCCCTGGTCATAATTGAGTAGCACCAGATATATTTCCAGGATTGTATTCATATCTGGGGGCTCTTTCGAGAGTTTCAGGCTTTGCTACCCTGCCCATACGATCAATCCCGCCTGCGACTGTCCACCTAAGCTTTGATTATATTGAGGTGACCTTAGTGACCTTACCTAGGATATCGAGGGGGTACTTGTAGAGGTTATTCTGTAGGTGTCCCGGCCAAGTAGAGGTCCGACAGCACAGTCGCTTTACGCGTTGAAGTTGAGGGCCACTATAATTGGTTACGTACCTCTGCTTGTAGTGTATGGGAGTTTCGAGCCTCTCCTATGCGAGACATACCTACTGCATTTGGGAGCTCACATATCCTCCCCTTGGTTTGCTTGTATTTTGGTTGTAGATTTTCTTAGGAGTGTGCTCTTTGTGCGCTAGTTGGCCTTTGGGATCATGGTTACTTGAGTATATTTATGCTCTCTTGAGTTTCGGTCCTTTTATTTTCGGCATGCCTAGTATCCTATCGCCCGTCCTTGAGCCCAGTACAAAC